>VZSG01000081.1:1863336-1904403 GCA_013398315.1 Nothoprocta pentlandii
CGTTGCGACCCTCGCACCGCGGCCCGGCCCGTGTCACCTCACGCTGCCCATCCCTCACCTCCCGCCTCGGCCCAAACCTGCCCCATGCTGCCGGAATGCACCCTGCCTCAGCCCAGACCATCTCTGCATGCCCTGTCCTGCCCTAGAATCACGGAATCATTACACTTGGAAAAGACGAGCACCAAGTCCCACCGTAAGCCCCTCAACACCATGGCTGTTAAACCATGTTCCTAAGCGCCTCATCTGCACCTTCCTTGAGCACCTCCAGGGACTGTAACTCCACCACTTCCCCGGGCAGCCTGTGCCGATGCTTGACCGTTCGTTCCATGTAGAAGTTGCTCCATGCTGCCCCATGCTCCCGAGCCCAACCCATCTCACCTCACACTTCCCATCCCAGCCCATGTAGCCTCAGCCCACTCGGCCCCATGCACTGCATCCCAACTCATCCTGCCCCATGTGCTCTGTCCTGCTTCATCCCATTCTATCCTGCACTCCCCATCCCAGCCCATCACACTCCCTATTCCAACACTTCCTTCCTCATCCCAGCCACATCCCAACCCAGGCCACCTCACACATCCAACCCATGCACCTCATCCTGCCTCATCCCACTGTAACCCATCCCACCCAACACACTCCATCTGAGTCCTTTTGCCTCATCCCACCCTAGGCATCCCATCCCAATGCATCCCAAGACAACCCAACTCATCCCAGTCCATCCTACTCCACCTCAGTCACTCTGACACCTTGAATCTCAACACATCCCAGTCCATCCTACCCCATGCACCCCATCCCACATGACCCAACACTCATTGCAGGACATCAGAAGGAAAGAACAAAATTACTGACTTGAAACGTAACCAAGTAAACTCTTAATAGCAGATTTAAGAGTGAACCCTTATCTGAACTGGAATCTTGCAGAGTTTTGTTTTATCCAGTTATTCTCCAACATAGGAACAGGTAGGTTTTCTTCCCGATGGCGAGACCTATGTAAACATAGGCATCTGTTCAGCAGAACTCCTAAACAGTGTGAGGAATTAATTTATTGCTGATCTAGAAATTATTTGTTTTCTTGAACTTTTTAAAAACTGAAAAAAAGGGGGATCCAGAAGCCTAGTTTGATACATATCTAAACTTTAATTTGGGATCTGAGTATTTATTAGGGGTCAGAATTTACTTTATAAATAAAAAAAAGAGATGCTACAGCCTTTCTAGGAAGCTTGTTTCTGACCACACTCACTGGGAAGATTTTATTGCCTTATATCCTCAGGATTTCCACTGCCACAACTTGTGTCTATCACATCATAACATTTTACTGTAAAGCTTCATGGAGACTGTGGCTCTCTCTCCTCTTCAACTTCCTGTGAGGTCAGACAGTGAAAAACCTCCTCTTGCCCATGCTGAGCACAGCCCCGAGCCTCTCCACCTCCGTACAACCTCGCAGGAAGCAAAAATTCAGAATGCACAGCTTCAGGTGTGGATCTGATTGCACAGAAACAAGACAGAAAATGATATGCAGTCCATGTTATTCTCAGTTTTGTTTTGGTTCTTTGTTGCTTTATATTGAGGTCAGCATAAAGCAAAGAAAAAAAAATGACGAGGAAGCTGCCAGAAATAAAAAAGTACCACGCTCATTTCCCTAGATAACAGCAAAGTTGTGATGCTTCCATGAACCAGAGAAAAATATCTCCATGAAGTAAAGCATCTGCAGCCACCCAAAGTGGTCATTTCGGACAGTCACTTGTCAGGTTCGCCCTGGGCAAGTGTCTCAGTGACACTAGACACTGTCAGGAAGCACAGCCACAGGATCTGGAGGTGCTGAAAGCTTTGAACGAGGGCATATTCCCTCCTATAGAAGGTGTGCACCTTGTCTCCGCTATGATATGAAATCTCATCAGTGTTGGAAGGAAGGTGATGTGGAAGGGGCAGGAGATGCAGAGGCAGCGAGGAGCCCCTACATGGGCTGGGGGACCAGGGACTGCCTGAGGAGGGAGCCTGGAGCACCAGCAATTCACAGCAGACAGCCCTGGCTTGCTGAAATTAGAAACGAATGGTTGTTTCTGACCATTCAAAACACGGAAAGCAGGTGTGTGTAGGTTTAGAAATACAAATATGCATATACACATGTTCATTATATATAATTGCTTAATGGAACATTCACAAGCTACTTGTTTTAGAAAGTTACGCCTGCTAGATTCACACAGTAGCCTTGCATAAAAATGAATTTCTCTCTCTTCCTTAAGAAGGAAAAGGGCATTGAAATAGAGCTCTAAAGAGCTAGAAATAACACTATAATGTGCATTCTGTTGCTTTCCCTCAAATTTCAGTTCATAGACTTAGGTGATTTTTTATGTAGACTCGCAGGTGCATCCATTTAAGTCATGGCACAAATAAATGCAGCCAAGTGCATATGAATGATTGTGCTATCAAATACCCATAGATATGTGCATTTAAAATGGGTGGCACAATCAAAGAACCACGCAGATAGCATGACAATGAGCATTATATAAAATTCTGAACAGATATACAAAGTGGAAAGGATATATTGTGTTTCTAAATACTTGCCTTAATCAAGTGTGCACAACAGAGCACGCTTGGACACATAGTGCCCAAGTGCAGACAAATGCAACTCTACACATGTTCCTCCAAGTAGACGTTAAATGGAAAATGTTCTGGTTCCCAGTTGATTGGGATTCAGATGTCTTGTCACTTTGATGGATTAGGTTATCATCATCATTCCTGCTAACAGCATGACTCTTTTTCTTTACCAAAATCTCTGATATTTATCTTGACTTCTGAAGAGAAATGGAATCGCACAAACATTTAGGAGCACATAAATATTAAAATCGATATCTTGATGCAAATGTTGGGAACTTTGTTTTTTGGGGCGGGACTAGGAAGGTGTTTCTAGCACAATCTCATTTCTCCCATCAACCCCCCTTTCATAACTCCCTAGCTTTGTTTGGGATAATATTAATATAAATGATTTTACATCATTTTTTCCAGTAGCTTGGCAGTGGTCACAAAGCTGCTGATCAGTTCATCCCATACAAAATGTAAAATACAGGAAAGAAGAATACTTCAACTTTTTCTGTGAAAAAAGATCTAGGTTAATTTGCAAATCAAGTGAGTTTTGTTGGATCGCAAGTGACCACCTGTCCAAATTAAGAAATTTGAAAATAATGTGGGCAGGAGGGATGTGTGTCACTAGTACCCTTCCCGCAATGAGGACTCTTAATTGCTTGGACCCTGCTGTGGGCGAACGTACAAGAAACTCATGCTCTGAGCAATATTCATCTTGCTGAGTGTTTTCCTTTCTCCACTTGTGGTTGGTATGACCCCTTTGGACTCCAACTGCTAGAGAAGCTGCACGGCAACACGCAGAGTATGTTATTATTATCTTGAATATTCTCCAGCTTTTGTACCAAATGCTTAATCTGCTTGGTCAGGATTAAATGTCCTTCGCTTTTGACTTCTGAACATTTCTGCTCCAGATCATGCACCTGGCATGTTACTGCAGCTTTCTTTTAATGAGGAACAAACACAAGTTTCTTTGCTGAAACATAGCACTAGGTGATATGCGTGTGTGGACTATTTTAAAAAATTTTTCTCAGAAATCAAGCAAAATTATAGCTCAGAAAATCCTACTGTGGGCAAGCTGGCAGAGGGCTTGCGCCAGGCACCGTGGAGCTGCCGGGAAAGAAGAGCCACCTACACTCGTTGTCAGCCGCTTGCACCCCTCTCTGCCCTTGTCTCAAAACTTGTCAAAAACTGGAGGAGTTCAAAGGGTTTCAGCAAATAGACCCAACACCAAACACGCAACACAGTAACAAAAGCCTCATTTCTTCAGGAAACCAGGCCAAAAAAAAAAAAAAAAATCTAATAGAATGTACAACAATTTTAGAAGAAAAAAGGGGATTTTCTTACTGGCAGGATGACTGTATTTCATGTGCTGTGTGAAATTTGGCACACTGTTTGACCACCCACTTCCCACCTCCAAAAGAATAAGGAGTTTTCATTTTTCTCTACAAACCTTAAAGTTGATAAAATATTTCTACATTAGAATTGTAAATTAAAGTTCATCCTTTCAATTCTTAAGAAGAGAATATAGCATTGGTTACAGGAAAAGTGAAACATTTGTAGGCAGTTTAAGTCCTTTGAAATGAATAAAACAAAATTAATGTATTTTTTTTCATGTACGGACAGTGGTCAGAGAACCTGCACTATGTCAAACGTATTGGCCTTTGGAAATAAATTGATAGATATATAATTTCCAATAACCTCCAAAAAACAGAGGCAGAGACAGAGAGGCTATGGGAGAAAGCAAGCAGGCTTTGTGGGAATCATGGCAGGGCTTGAGATAAAGATGGCTACATTTTGCTTTGCATGTGCCTGCTCACTGACAAATTATGCAATCACCTAATAAATTTTAATGCCATGTGATTAACTGCAGTTCCCTTGACCATTTCACCCCCAATGCTACCTATCGATTTCACACACTCTGAACTACTCCCAGCTTTGCCATTCAAACCAGAGCTGCCAGGAACGTCACCCTTCTTACAGAATAAGAGAGTCGCTCCATTTTACAAGGAAACAAATTCTCTGCATTCTCACTTTCCTTGGAAATAATGCCAAACTGTTCAAATGGCCTTGACTTTTGCACATTTGAGATAAAGACAGAGATAGATACATTTGTCATGCAACCTAAGGAGTTTCACTTAGCTTGTAAATTGTAGGGGAAAAAAAATGCCATCCCTCCCTGAGGGCAACTCAAGGTCCTTGGTTAGGTTTGGCCCTTGGGTGAGCAAAAGCAAAAGCTGAGGTGGGTGCCTCAGCTGTGTAACTCCAAGTGCACTTGCCAGCTGGACCTCTTCCACCCTGCCCCTAGCCCCATGCGTGGAGGCTCGTGGAAGCGGATGGCAACCAGCTGTGGATGAAGGCTGAATTAGGTGTTGTGAGAGAACTGAGGACAAACACATCCATGGGACCAGGCAGGCTGCCTCCAAGGGTGCCAAATAGCTAGTGGGTGTCCTCAGAGGGCCTCCCGCCATTGCCTTTGAAAGGTTATGGAAATTCCCAACAAACAGAGCAAGGTGAATCTTGTACCTGTCTTCAAAAATGGCCAAACGGACGGTCCAGGGAACTACAAGCCAGTCAGTCTCACTTTGGTCCCTGGAAAAGCCATGGAGTGAGTCCTCCTGGAACACCTTTCTTCAACGGATGATGCTTACCCCAACCTTAGCAAGGCTTGTGACACTGTTTCCTACAGTATTCCCACGTCCAAGTTAGGACATCATGGCCAGAGTGTGTGGTCAGCCAGCCAAGAGAAAGCTGCTTGGATGGCTGGGCTCCAGGACTAGAGGTTAATGGGCCTTACTGTGCCTGGAGGCTGGAGCAGACCTCTGTCCTGCTCCACGTCTTTGTCAGTGACTGCGAGGAGGCACCGGGCTGCACTTGCATGGGGTTTGTGGATGACACCAAACTGGGGGGAACAGTCAACCTGCCTGAGGGCAGGGCGGCCAGGCAGAGGAACCTGGCAGGCTGCAGGAATGGGCCAGCAGGAAGGCCCTGAATTCAAGGAAGAAGGCCACGTCCTGAGCCTGGGAAGAGCCCCCTCCAACACCGCAGGCTGGGCCTGGCTGGCTGGGGAGCAGCTCTGCTGAGGAGGCCCCGGTGCTGGGGGGACAGCAAGCTGGGCACGAGCCAGCAGGGTGTCCTGGCAGCAAGGAAGCCTGGGAGCCTCCTGGGCTGCCCTAACAGGAGCAGGGCTAGGGGGCTGAGGCGAGTTGTTCTTGCTCTGTTTTTCCCATAAAAGAAAGAAGCTGATGAAGTTGAGTGAGTTCAGTGGGCAGCCCCCATGGTGGTCGGGGTGGGAGCACTTGCCCTCTGAGGAGAGGCTGAGGAAGCTGAGCTTGTCCAGCCTGGAAAGGCGACCGCTTTGGGACACCTAGTGGCAGACCCCGAGTACAGTACAGTGGCGACCGCTTTGGGTCCCCCAGTACATCGTGGCTGTCCAGAAGACAGAGCCAGGCTCTTCCCATCCATGCATGACAGGAGGATGAGAGACTATGAAAATTGAAACCAGAGACATTGGGACTGGATGATTTTCCTCACAAAGATGGTCAGACACAGAGACAGAGAAGTCAGGTAGCCTCCACCTTGGGGATTTTGGAGACTGGACTTGACCAAGCCCTGAGCAACCAGGACTGACCTCACATTTGGCCCTGCTTTGGACTGGAGACCTTCTGAGGGCCCTCAGCTAAGCTAGAGCCAATCTCCTCTCAGGAAGTCTTCCTTATGTGTTTCAAAGCAAGGAGCCTGCTGGTAGGAAGTGCCACAATAGCAAATGCAACTTTGAATTTCTTGCCTTCCCTCTATTTTAAATCTCATTAAAAAGATTTTTTTTTCCCAAAGCTTTTTTTAACATCACCCAGATATTATCATATACACACATCCATATATATAGAAACAGAGAGTGTCTGTGCATTTTCCTCTAAGTATTTACCCTCTGAATGTATATTCTATAATCCTCAGTGTTTTGCAAGGCTACAGCATAATCTGCTTCATTCAGTAGTTGCTCTTACTCAGGAAATGCACAGCAGTCACAAATGCTCTGCAGATTGGTTGCTGGGTAAACTGGGGCTCATTTGTATTCAGCACCCTGTGTAAAAGTGATAAGAAGCCAAATACTCCTAGGAAACAGCACAAATGAAATACAGCACGCAGGAGGCGAGGTATTTATAGAAACAAAATATCAGCATTTTCCACGCATTTACACAAAGCAATTTCAGTCTTTTCACAGGAAAAAAAAAATCTCTTGCATTCATTTACTCATTTCCCTGCAGTCATATATTTTGGCCAAAAAGCACTGACTACATGGAAAACCTTCAGGTCACAGCAAATTAAAGATCAATGACAGCCTAAAATAGATGCTGTCATATTTTCACTCCTAACATGTCTTTGCAATAAGAGCATTGTCTCAGTGAGTAAATAACATGACATTTCTGCTTGAATGGGGATCTCAGCGCTGTGGCCGAGCTCTGCCTGCAGATCCCAGCCTGCTATGACAGACCGAATTATATCTGCATTTGAGCCACTGGGCTTTCTGGACCGATTAGTCCGTAAGTGCAAATCAGAGGCTTGTTTATTAGAAAGCCACCCCGCACATGAGGCCAAATCAGGTCTCAGCCCTCAGCAATGTTCGCGCCTCTAAAACCCTGCTCTGTCCAGTGTCGATGCCTTCGAGCACCCTTCAGAGAGAGAGGACTATTTTTATAATGTAGATGGTTAGTTCTTAAGTCTAAGAGTGACATTTTAAGACTCCAGTTTGGTTATGTGCATTGGCCCTCCTCCTGTGTGTGGGTCATGTAGATGTCATATGAGTAGCATTAAGCCTATGAAATAACATTTACAGGCTGGAGCAAAAAGTACTGTTATGTAGTCATGGCATAGCCGATTGAAACGATTTATGAGGGGAGATTACAGAATAAGCACCTACTCAGCTAATTCCAAGTATGATTCCCACTTAACTAATGATGTGAGTAAGGCTGAGAGGTGCTGCTGACCCTGTCTTTGTTACTAGCCCTTGACTTAAATAAAGATGCACTATTCAGAGATTTTGTAGGGGAAAGAGGGATGGAAAAATGCATAGAAAACAAGTGATAAAATCCCACATGAACTGTGAACTTGCATTTTATTGCTCCTTTAGTGCTGGAGTTTTAGATAGAAAAAAAAACCATGACAATAGGTTGCCTCTGATCTGTAATCTTCTATTAAAAAGCAAATAAATAAACCAGTGAATAGAGGAAAGCATTGAAACTGTGAAACAGAAGAAAGACATAAACAAAGTCTCTTGTTTTGCTGCCATAACCTATAGCTGAGTCAAAAATGCTTTAAACAGAAAATTCTTATCTATAGAAGAAAAGAAGTTAGATTTAATGGTACTGAATAATCTTTTGCAAATCTCTATTTTGGCCCAAATACCTCTTGATCTCTACCAAGGTTAAATAAGAGAATAAACAGGTTGGTACATGTAAATGGTTTAAAAATAGTAGGGAAAAAGGCTGAGACACCACTAGAGGCTGCGTGGGGAGAACCAAATGATGGCAATAGTTACACATGGGTTGACAAGATGCTTTCCTGACTCCGTTTTCTGTCTTTACATACACAGTGCGCGGAAGGAAAAAAATTTAAATGTAATTCTACGTGTAGTTTTCAGATGTCTTTCTTGGCAGAGAAGCAACAATATGGACAAAGTCATAGATAAGCTTCATTAAATGAAGCAAACCTGGGGGAAAAAGAAAAAAAAGATGCAGTTGTAAAAGCTTTAAAAACCTGATCCTAAAGCAGCTGCAGAAGAGCAGACCCAAGATTTTTTTTCCAGCCAAAAACATGAGGGCAGTACAAGCAAGTTACTCTGCTTAGGAGAAACTGATGCGAGTCAGTTATTTACAAAATTCCTGAGCCGCATTCCTCTGGGCATTGCAGAGGAAGCAAAGACGGTTTCTCTGCTTCTAGCAAGTCTCTTCCAGACAGCTTATTTCCAAAACTGCCTCTGTAGGCTTTTTCTCAGCATCATGCTCATTGAGGCTGAGTCTGACTTTCTGCTCACTTCTGTGCTATTCTCCTTCCTTGCACCCTTAGTCAGGCAGCAGCTGAGTTCCTCTTCGCCCATCATCCAGTTCACGTGCCGTGTGCTGTGATATTCATATGCCTTATGGTGATATTAAGGGAAAGATGGTTGCTTCCTTCTCCACAACACAGATTAGTGTAGACCCGTGGGAGACAAAAAGTGAATACTCAAGCTCAGGACATCTGTCTCAGCCTTCAAAACGCTTACTGATTTACTAAGGTCATTAAAATTAATGCAA
Source organism: Nothoprocta pentlandii (assembly GCA_013398315.1). Lineage (NCBI taxonomy): Eukaryota > Metazoa > Chordata > Aves > Tinamiformes > Tinamidae > Nothoprocta > Nothoprocta pentlandii. Next base: position 1,872,204 of record VZSG01000081.1, read on the forward strand.
ACACTCCATTATGTTTTGGATCAGGTTGTTAACCTGATCTGGTGTCGCCAGATCTGTAGCAGGGAAGCCAATGTTTCCAATTTGCGTTCCCAAACAGCACTCTTTTCCTCCGATTAGGTTTCTATTTCCCTTGCTGGGATTCTTGTCAAGATTTCAGTGCACATAAATCATACTAATGCAAGGGAAACATTTATTGGGAGGTCTTTAGAGGGTCAGCAAGACCTGCTTCTCATATGTGTAGCTTGGGCATTATTATTGTCACCTCTTTCTGCTAAAGCAAAACACAGGAGGGGGTAGTAACATAATAGCTCTGTGTGAGCACACGGTGCAGAACACTGAAACCTCAGCAAAGTATCAGATGGACCTTGAAGGCCACGCAAGAGAGGGCACGAGGCTCTTCCCTCCACAGGCAGGAGGGAGGAACAGGAACAATAGCTAACTTGGGGAAGGCAGCAGGGAAAGAGAGAAAACACAGTGCAGAAGCCCCTCTTGCCCCATCAGATGGACCTGGATGAAGTGAAGTGAAGCAGGCTGCACAGCTGATGATTGTGGGCATCATCTGGAGAATGTGCTCTGCAGCAGGGAGGTGGTTGCCTCTCAGACAACTTGGTCTGATTCTGGTGGTCCTTGGACTTAACATCTGGACTTACGTCCTGGTGCCCTGCACTTAAGACCCCAGACCAGATGTTCTGAAATTCGAAGAAGATTCAGCAACTGGACATTTCTTTACCTGTGTCCCAATAAGATCCTTGATCCAATAAGGCTTCTGAGGACACCTTCACATATCACACGATCAAGGCCTTCCTGAAATGCAATTCCAGACAGTGCTTCTTTTAAAAAGTCATAATAAGTGCCAATTTCCCCATTCCTCAGTGGCTTTCTGATCATCATTCATCAGGGAAATGATGAATCTATTCTCAGCTTTGTGCCAAGGACTCTGATTCTGGAGGGAGGCTCCTTAGCCAGATGGTTGGAGTCGCCTGCAGGAAGGGTGAGGAGGGCTGTACCTCATCCTTCCAGGTGTGCCACTGGGGAGGGAAGGTGGAAAAAACCCACCACACAACCCTCAGATGTCCATTAAATTAAACAGGAAGAACAAAAGGTTGACACCCCTGTGAGTAGGGAAGGAGGGAGATGTTTTCAGCGCAGGCTCTGGAAGTGCCACAGCTGTTCATGGGAGCTGTTTGCAGAAGAGGTGTAGGTGTCAAGGCAGAGATCCCACCTGGGCATCCCCACAGTTGTCGCACCCCTCTGTGAGGCCTCTGGTCCTCTTGACAAGCCATATGGCTCACCCTGTCTGCACGGTAAGTCAGAATGTCTTTTGGCATCTTTTACATGAAGATTTGGATGTTTTGGATGCCGTTGGAAGTGGTTTAGAAAGTGCAGAAGCTCTCTTTGAGGAACCCAATCTTTTGTCTGCATCTGACCTTTAGGAAACAAGACTCCAGAGAGGCAGCATTTTACCAGAAGCACCGCAGTCCAGGCACACATCCTAGCAGAAATCCAGAGGGAGCTGAGGAATGTGAGCCGGCCGCATGGTACCACAGGGGTGCCCGAGAGGGCAGCTTTCCTCCTCTCACTGCTTATATCCCACTCAGGATCTGGCTCTGAGAAGCTACACAGCTGAAACCCAGGAATTAGCATATGCTCAGTGTGAAGTCTATTGCTTTTTATAGACAGCAGTGCAGAAGGAGGCTTGGCAAAGCTTGTACAGATGCAGACACGTGCCCTGAGTGTTACAGCTGCACAGGCGGGCTTGCCCCTGGCCGGGATGGGACCCTGGCCCCTGTGGTCCTTCCGTGCCCAGCAGTGGTGGGACAGGCTGCTCTGCACTGCTCACAGCTCGGCAGGACCAAGCCCCGTCCCCAGCTCTGCAGAGCTGCGGCCAGGGCTCGCACTGGGAAGATGCAGCAGTGTCTGCTGCAGGAAGATGCAGCACTGCAGGATCTGCTGCCTGCAGGAGCGGGACACGCAGCACAGACAACACCTAACGGCTTGATCTCCACATCCATGAACTTGAAGGAAATTCCTGCATAACACAAGAAACTGAAGTTGGAGTTATTCTGTACCTTGAGACTGAGCATGAGATTGCTTATTTTTTGTATGACCTTTGGCTTTCTTTATATGTTCCCTTTGGCTTTCAAAAGCAGCAGTTTCATAAGTTGTATTAAAGATGAGTTTGAGTGAAAATGATTTGTTTGGGAGGAATGGGAAGACCTATTTTTGGAAAGGACAGAAAACCACAGTTGGGATTAATGAATTTTGAGCTAAGCTGAAGGTCCATTCTTTGGGAGTGCGGCCAAAGCTCCGGATGCCGGAATCACATTCCCAGAAGCTACGGCCCGACAGTTGGCTGCAACCAGCTGGAGCACCAGGAAAGCCCAAAGAGCAGCATGCAAGAGCAAGTAAAGGTCGTAGGAGCAAATGGGAAATACAGAAAGAAAAGCATATTATCAAGAACAGGCTCTGGGGAAGATCTGCCCTAAAGACCAAGCAGGCAGGAGAAGCCACTAGAGGAACAAAGGGGAAGAACCTCACGTTTGAGATTTCGACTTTGGAATTTGGAAATTGCTAGCGCCACCTATTGGTGGCAATTTTAGTTGGAAAAAGCTGGCCGATTCCCAAGTATATTTATACAGACAGAAGAGAAAAGTCATTGCTGCTATGGGTTTGCTTTAACAAACATTAAGCAGTTAAAATGTTTGTAAAGATACGATTGTCCTTTCAGTGATGCAGTTTAGGTTGAATCTCAATGATGCACTAAATGCTTGGAAATATATATGTGCTTGAGCTTAATGAGATATAATTAGGTCAGCATTAGATCTGATCCTATCTTCTCTAAAATAAGAGAAAATCCACTGAAATCTACCCTCACACTTATTAATATTTTAAAATATATATATATAAAAAAAAAACCTGCTTGCACTCTAACAAGCAGCACAGTGGAAAAGACTAAAAGATAAATGTCTATAATAAAAATCTTGCGCATTCTCTCCAAAGTTGGTCTAATCAATCAAAATGTGTTTTGCTCCAAGTATTTGCTTATTGTACTGCATTTGCTGACCTGGGTGAGTAAAGCTTACAAATATTGTTGATCTTGTGCCTTTTGGGGAAGGAAATTTCAGGCGAGGCTCCACCTACCATAGAATTATTGCTCCTAAGATTTACTTGTAAATAAGCTTGCACTTCATGGACTTAGTGTAATGGGTGCTTTCAGTTTGCAACTGTTATAGGGGTGGTTTCTGGCCCAAAATAAAGGAGGGTGGTTATGGTGGTAAATGTGATTGGGATGCGGTGCGATACAGCTGCTGCCCTGGCAAACCCACAGGGCAAATACCTCAGTTCGTGTTGACGACGCTCCCTGCCCACATCTCCTTTCGATGGAGATCGAAATGGGCCTCACTGCCAGCAAACCCCATTCAGAGGAGCGGGGCCGGCGTGCGGCTCGGGCAGGTTGAACACGGGGGAGCAGCCTGTGCCGAGGGGCTCGGTTAGCGCGTCCGCAGCGCCCGGGCTTCCCCAGGACACTGCCGAGCAGCCGCCAGGGCCTTCGCGCGCCCTGCGGGCAACCTGCAGGCCGCGTTTCTGCAGAATCTATTATTTATTATTAATAAATAATTGAATTAGTTCAAAGGTGTTCCCGCAGAGCCACTTTATCTCATCCCGCCGCGGACGCGGCCCCGGCGAGCGCGGCTGCTCCTCTGTCTGTGGCTGCAGAGCATCCGCGCGCCACCCACAGCCGCCCTTCCCTTCCCACCCTGCCGTGTCGGCCAGCGCTTTTTTTTTTTTTTTTTTTTGCTAGTGCATTTTTTTTTCTGTATTAACAACTAAAAACATCAGGAATCCACAAAAAAAGTGTAATCCACAAAACCCGTGCATGTCGAAAGCACTTGTTTGAAAAAAAAGTGGAATACTAAAAATTTAGGGTAGGAATGGAATAAGCCTGGCTTCAATATTCTGGGTTTATGTCACAAATTTTACTACGGGAACAATTCAAATTAAACAAATTATTAGGATTTTTAAATATATCTCAGAAATTGCTCTTTTTTTTTTTTTTGACCCTTTATTTTAGGAATATTTGTAGCGTCTCTGTTTATCTTATCATTAAGACTGCAGAAAAATTGGAAGTGGAGCTCAGCAATGGCCTAAATTTGGAAGTTATAACCACTGCGTTTGAAAAGAGATGAAATCTCTGAGGGAAGATGCACAGCATGTTGCTGCTGTGCACTCTCTACCTGTTCAGCTTTTGAGAGAAAGATCTGCTTTGAGAGAGAACCAGAAAGAAAATGAATGGGGTTTGACCAGCAGTGCTGAAGTTTTCACTGTCAAAATGATATTGTAGATAGGTTGACAGCTATATTTAGAGCCTAAAAAATATTTTGTGGTATGACCATGCTCCAGTACATCTGGGTAAGTTATTTGCTTAGCTCCAACCAAGCTGTATTTAGCTTTCCTAAAACCACGGCCCTCAAAAGCGACCCTGACAGTGTGCAAGGGGCAATTTAAGTAACGCTCCTGAGATACTTCAAATACTCAGGAAAAATGACTGTTGACAGGCCTGAAACTTGGCATCTTCTGGTTGTGCCTCTCCAGGGACCTGGGAACTGCAGAAACGTTGATCCTTATGTGCTGCATCTCTGCTCTGCCACTGGAAGGAAAACAGTTTTTATATTTGCTAAGCGCCTTTTATCCTAGGCCTTTGAAATTATCAAAGCAGTTAGTTAGTCAAAAACACCAGCCTGGAAAAGGAGCGCTCCTGATTTTACGGTTATCTCTGCCACAATGTGGTGTTCAGTCTTGTGAATCCCCTGGCAAAGCTTGCTCAGGCAGAGGGGTATTTATGGTTGGTTTGATTGTTTGTTTTTCATAGAAAACAGCTAAAAATGCAAGTGTTGAAGCTAAAGCCACAAATTCAAGCACAGGGATGCCCCGAGTTCCTGATCGTGTAGCCTCGTGCATCAGACCACGGCGCTATTCTGGGTTCACAAAGGCAGAACCCAAGGGCTGGTTTAAATCAGTGCAGCTGCACTCAAGCCAAGCAACACTCACACGTGATCGGTTTGTCTTTACTATCTCTTCTACGTATTTGGAAATATATATTTGGAAATATATGTTTATTCACCTCTGTCTCAAAGAATGTTGGAGAAATTCATGCTCCTCATTCAGGTTTTGTAGGCCTCAAGGAAAACAAAACAAAAAAAAGTAGGCTAGTTTTGTACAACAAATAAAATAAAATAAAATAAAATAAAATAAAATAAAATAAAATAAAATAAAATAAAATAAAATAAAATAAAATAAAATAAAATGGCAAAGTGAAATCCTCAAGTGAAGTGATTTACCCTTTTTTCTGTGTGTGCAAAACTGTTTCCAAGATCAACTTTCCCCTTTTTTAAAGCCAGATGCTAGCTTCTACTGATCTTTTTGGAAGACCTCTAAACAAATCCCTAATGGCTTGCTCCTAGCCTGGACTCATGACAAGACCCACTCCCGGGGGTTCTGTGGTTCCCTGCAGTTTGTTGACCCACAACTACCCTCGTTTATGTTTTCGCACGAGGAAGCCAGGCCACCAAAGACTCACAGACTCCTCAGTGCAAATCCCTGTTGCCCTCACATAAGGAAGAAATAGGAGCAACCTCAACCCCAGCACAAGTGGGCAGTAAGTATGTCAGGACACTGCCATCCCCACAGGACATAGGGATATACCTCCAGGAATGATAGGGACAGGGCAAGCCCATGGCACGGGACATCAGTCCAGTGGAGCTGCTCCTCTATGGACAGAGGGCAGGAGGAGAGGGAAGAGCTGCAGGACTGCACTGAGTGTCCAAGTAGCACGAGTCCAACGGCAGCAGAGCAGCAGGGACAGAGGGAGCAGTAGGGAAGGGGACATTCAAGCTGCCTCATCACTCAGTAGATCCAAAAGCAATCAATGAACATGAAAAATCTAGTATGAAAACCCTGGAGCTTTGCCTGCGCCAGGCTGGAGTGAAGCCAGAATTAGTGTTAGCCCCTCCAGGGAGCCCTCGCAGAACATCCAGCACCCAGAAACCTCCCGCTCAGGCCTCTCCTGAGCTGCTGGAAGCACTGACGGCAGCTCCTGGGGCTCCGAGGGGGAGAGGGAGTGATGGCAGCCTGGTAGGGCAACTTTTAGCAGGAAGAGAACATTTATTGTTGGAGAACACACTGCTCTTCCTTGTGTGGGTGGATGGGGCATGTTTACGGTGCAGGTGCAGCTCATCTTGGCACTCAGAGAGCTGCACGGACCGGCCCTGCGTCAGCCTGATGGATGGACGGACGGATGGACAGCTGCAGTGGCGGCCGACGGGCTGTGGCGACGGCTTCCAGGGCTGTCGTGCTTCATTTCAGCTAATGAGAAGCTTGCGCTCATTCCGCTTTATTGAAGTGATTTCTTCTAACTGGTTATTTAATGCCTTAAAAAAAATACCAGGAGATACAGTGCTCCAGTAAGCCGAGTTTCGGGCAGTGTTTTTCAGATACAAATGAAGATTTGCTTACGCCACCATAAAGGCCGCAGAGAAAAATTAATGATCTCATCAGGTAAAGCAGGTGTTGTGGTCACACCACCAAGGTCACCAGCATTAACACAACGGAGCAGTGGCCTGTTCCCAGCAACGTGCTGGAGTGCGGTGGAGATAATATGCTCAGCCTCCAGGGGAAAAAATATGATGCGCTAACACTCGCTAACAGCTGTTAATGGCAGCGTGTCGTGGAAGCGGAGAACACGTCTGACCTCCTAGTCCTTTGGAGGAAGCTGTGAACAACTGGCTCGGTCCCCCACTGCCTTGCTCCTGCCATGGCCTCCCGTTCTCGTGCCAAGTAAATGCAGTGTCTGTGTTAAACGCTGTCACATCAGAAGAGCTGAGTTTTGCCACCGTGTACCCGGGCAAGAGCCTGTGGCAAGTGCAAGGGAGGAGATAATCCGAGCCTGGGATGCGGGACAAGGGACTCCTGCAAGAATGAAGGGAGTGAAGGGACGGACAAATGCAGTGACAGTGACTAAATGAAAGCTGCACTTTTTAAAGGTAGCTGCGCGGGAGCGTGGTGGGTCACAACTACTTGCTCCATGACAATAATAAATCTGTGTTACTTTTTCCTGGGAGCAGAGCAGAGCCATCGTGCCTAGAAGAGGCAGGACTCCCTCCTGGTGCCCAGCACACCATAGTGCTCGTAAGGGCCGCTGCGCAACCCATTCCCACCTTGCCTGTTCCTGTAGAAGGGCCTCCCCAGCCCGTCTCCCTTGGCCACCGCAGCGACATGTCACTTGCTACCCATTCCTATCTCCCTGTACAGAATATATTGATCCCGAACTGACTGCATAATCGCAGAGTGCCTCACAGGCCCTCTGAAGGGTCCTTGTGGCCTGCTAACATCTTTGGTAGCCACCACAGCTTCTTTCTGAAGACAGAGAGTCATGGAGAAACTCGTTGCTTCAAAAGGCTTTTGAGCAAATGAGACTGAAATCACAAGGGCTGCTTTGAAGACACGAGAGAAGGGATGAGGGGCCAGATTGGGCCATGTAGAAGACTGACAAGGTGCTGTCTTCTTCCAAGGCCTGAGCTGCTGCCTCCATTCAGCTCACAGATTAATATGCAGCTGAAATTCCTCCTGAATAAAAACAAATACAGGCCCAAAGTGTGACAGTTTGCGCCATCTGCACAGAACACGAGCTTGGCTTTGAATAGCGTCAGTTATATCATTATTAAAAAGCATTTTTATCTTCAGATTTGTGTGCTGATCAGAAAGCCCATGAGAAGAGAGCTGGTGGGGGGTACGCACGCACCTGCTGCCCTGCGCGTGCCGCGCCATTTTGTGCTGTGCCATTTTGTGCCATGCCATTTTGCGCCGCGCCATTTCGCCCTGCGACATTTTGTGCTGCGACATTTTGTGCCGCGCCAATTTCACCCTGCGCCATTTTGTGCCACGTGCAGGGGGATGCGTTGGGAAGCCTGCCCCCATCTTTTCTTCGCCTGCCCCCATCTTTTCATCCTACACACTGGTACAGCAAGGTCTGCTCAACCTTCCCTAAATACCTGGTGCATTACTGTGATTCTCTTATTAGAGAATATTAAAAGGGGGATACCCAAGTACCAGTAACAATAGTAAGGGATGGGTTACTGTTTTGGGGAAATAAGAAGTGCATTTTTATAGCATGGCCTAGTTTTTAAAAACCTACTTTTGGGGTTATTAAAATGCCTATCAGCTTTTTACACACTTTCTTCACCTTACTTTCAAAGCGTAGCCCTAGCTCCTCACCTCCTGAGCCATTGCCTATTCCTTTACCACTACAGAGAGGGATGCCCTGGCCAGAATCTGCACTGTGGCTTCATTAGAGTAACAAAACAAAACATTGAGGGTAGCAGGATGGTTTGTGTTTAATCGAGAGTTCATAAAATACATAGCAACTTTTTAAAAATGCTTCTGTTTAGCTTTATTGGACAGATCCTTCTTCCTCAGCAGCTGCACGCCCCATTTGACACAGCGGAGGCCAAAGCAAGAGCTGTTTCCATCAGCAGCTCCTGGCGCTCCAGGGAGACAAGGTGCAGGATGAACCAACTGCACAGCACAATTCGCATTTGCAAACTAGTTTTAATGGTCACACGTGCTTGGCAGTCCCCTATGATGGCCAAACAGGGCCGCTTCCCTCTGCTCCCCAGTCTCCTCCATAAGCAGACGGTGCCGCCCGGCTCCTCCAGAGGTGCCGCTTCCCTGGATCCAGGCCCACAGCGGAGCCATCGCAGCAAGGGATGAAGATGGCTGCAAATATTGAACAGCTTACAGAGCTGGAGGAGTTTTAGACAGTAAACGCCAAATGCTGTAACCTAGTGAGGAAACCTCAAATATTGGATGCCCTGTTTCTTTTTCTCATCTATTTTGGCCATGTTTTTTAGTAGTATCCCTAGATGACAAAAAAATGCACATGGGAAACATTCCTTTTGGGGGAAAAAGCTCAGGGAAAGCACTACACACACATGCCTTGGATTCCTATGCAAGATGACTAGAGAAAGATAAATAATACACACACCTCTGCTGCAATCATTTTATTTGTGTAAGATATCCAATTTTTTCTTTAATCAGAAGAGAGGTAGCGAATGGAAGAGGGCAGCTTAATGGTCTCAGCTCTTCCAGAAAGAGCACTAGGGAAAGCAGCACTCAGCTTCAACCCTTCTGTTCATGCCACTCACAGAAGGTTTTTTTAAAAAGCGGTTATGATTTTGCTAGAGCTGAGTCAAGCTGGATTTGAATCCAGGATCTGAAGGCAAATTAGGTTTTAATGTCTTCTGAACTGGATTAGCTTTGATGCTTTGCTAAAAAAGTTCAGTTGAATTGCAGTACGATGAAAAGACTCCTGTTCAGCAGCAAAGGAGATACAATTATCAAACCAATCTTAATGAGATTGTGGACTTAATTTTAGGCTCCCCAGAGGAATGTTGAAAGCCTGGTCTGGTTACACTGACCCTGTCCAGAATGCTGAAATTTATCCATCAAGATAAACATATGAGCAGTGCTTTGATACAGCAGATGCTCCACGAGGGACTAGGACAGAGCAAATGCCTTTTTAAATGCAATTTTAAAACAGTTATTAAACTGCACTACAGTATGTGTAGTTATCTTTGAGGGGGAAAAAAAGTGTAGGACATGAAAAACAACTATTACAGGACACATAAGCACAATTTTTCAAGCACTAGCTTCAAAATTAAAAACTTCTGAACAAAGGTTTTCTCTAAGGAGAGCCACTCTGTAACCAATTCAAGTCTTCAAATAGCTATTTAAAAAAAAAATCCTGTCAGCTACACAAATTGTTTTTCCTTAAGATTCCAAACCCTGTCAAGCCAAGTTGATTAAAATGTTGCATTAAGAAAAAAAAGAAAAAAAAAAAAAAAAAAAAAAAAAAAAAAAACAAAAGGGGGAAAAACGAAAAAAGAGAAGGGGAAAAGAAAAAAAAAAAAAAAAAAAAAAAAAAAAAAAAAAAAAAAAAAAAAAAGACAGAAAAGGGGGTGGCAATCTAATCACTCCCTATAAAAAAGTGAAAGCAGCAACTCAATTTTTAAAGCATCATGAACCAAAAGCTATAGCCCATCTATCATTCACATATGGATTCATGTAATGATTCTTCAATTAGAATTATTATCTATACAGCAGCTGAAGACCGAGAACTGCTGATACACTGCAGATGAGAACATTTGCTAGTCTCTGGGCTCCAGCCTTTCTCAAAAAAATGATGATCACACAATATAGATTGCGCGGTTTATGTGTATTAAGCTGCAATGCCAGCATTTACATTTGCAACATTACAATTTTGCTTTCTTAGGCTCAAGAGAATTTGCTGCATCTGGTAGATTTTATTTGCTTTGTATCTTAGGCAGTTGTTTCAAGCAAAGCGCGAATAGGCAATATTATTGGCCATATAGTCCTCGGATTTATTCACTTGGATCCTGCAAAAGAGGTAAAGTAAGAGCGAGATTCACGTTTTTGACATGGCTCCTTCACCTCCAGTTTGCCTGCACTGTGTCCCAGTGCCATCGAGTCCTGTCCTTCTCCCACCCCTGTTCGAGCAGACAGTGCAAGAGGCAACAGCAGAGGGAAGGGAAAGAGCAGCAGCTCGGTGCACAGCTACAGACACCATGGAGGGATGAAATGCACTGTGTGAGGGGAATCTGCCACGTCCCTGCCTCCCTGGGCTCCCTGCTCCATGGGCAAAGGTTGCCCCCTCCACGTCTCTGGAAGCAGAACATGCAGCACGTGCTCGCTCTACAGTCCCTAGAGCTGTTTCAGGGCTTCCCCGTTCCTATCTCATTGCTGGTAACTGCACGGTGCAGCCCAGATCACAGAGGAGAGAGACTGACAGCTGCAGAAACAGTATGTGTGAAACACCTCCCCAAGTGCACAGCTGGTGACAGTGTTTCTGCCACGCATTCCTGCTGCACGAACGGGTGAGCTGAACCTCAGGTTGTCCTCCTAGATGTCTCACTAGCAACACGGGTACAGGAGATGACTCCAAAACCTGCTGCACCCAACCCATTACCTGGAAGCCTCCAGCAGCAGGAGCCTGTGAATAGGGCTGCACATTCATTGTAGCTCCAGGAGCTTCTCACCTCAGCGTACAATCTTAGAAACATCTTCACAGAAGGCAAATTGTATTAATGTATTTGTTTTAACTCTGCTTATTTTGCTTATTCTTGCATGAATACTACATTTAGTGAGTAAGTCCTGCCCCAACTATGAAGTCTCCCAACATCTGTCACACAAAGAAATAGAAAAATGCAGCTGATAGCTGTAAGCTTCAATATTATTTCATTGTTTTATTATACATATTGTGAACTGAAAGTAAATGCATTATATTATATTCTTCAAAAATATTTGGTTTATCTATCAAAGTTCCTTTTCCAAGTATGTGCTGTATATAACAATTCTCCTCCATTAACTTTAAAGACAAATTGCAATCTGAATTACCTGCATAAAATTTCAAACTCTCTGCTTATGACGATATTACACAATGCCTTTGTCTCTAAAAATTTAAGACCTAACAAATACAGATCACAAAACTAGCAAATAACAGTGGAAACTGGTACAAGAGCTTACTGAAGTAAGGCAACAAACATTTAGCTGAAGAGTCTATACATCATGATGTGCTAAGCTTCAAAGCTATTTTAAATTGCACCACCTCATTGAGATTTGTGAAGTACTTCACTGACATACAGAGACACCATAGACTTTGTTTCTCTTTGCAACCAAAATCACTGGCTTAAATGATTCTAAATTAAAAAAAAAAAAAAGTTTCATAAAGTTGAATTCAGAATGCTTTTTTTTTTCTCCTCTCCACCTCTGTTTAAAGAGCACTGTGGATCTTTTTCATCTTTCTGATGAATTTAGAAATATTTTGCAGACAGGAAAATCACTACCTGAGAAAGTGTGCCCATCCAGAGCTGGAATGAGTGAAGTGACTTCTATCAGACAATTTAATACAAGAACATAAAAGGCAAGGATTACTTCCTCTCAGAAGAGCCATCTGCTGCTCGCTCTCTGCTCCGTTTCAGGATATTATTATTCATCAAACACTTTTGCGAGCTGCTATCAGGCACCTCCCGAAAACTATTGTTAGGAAATGTTAAAGGTTGCATTCCGTGGCAAGTGTCACCTACAGGAGTAACTGCAGCCCTCCCAGGAGGGCCTGGCAGTCCCCAGGGTACCAAAGAGCGAGGCAGGAGCCGGCGGGGGGCTTTGCCTTGCAGCCTGTGCCGCAGCTCCACGGAGGGACGGCACAAGCAAAGCAAGCTCTCCACAGCAAAAAGGCAGCAAGAATTCATACCTGCTTCCAATCACAGCGGCTCGGTGGTCAAATGAGATGACATTTCTCCTAGGACACATTCCTAAGCATGACTCTAGCCCTGCTAGCCACTACTTCATAAACTTTAATTAATTTAATGTGCAACAGAAACAATGTACAAGTAGCACCCTCCAATTAAGCTTTAGATGTAATGGACTTTACTTCTATGTACGCTCTCATAACGATTAGTATTGTAATAACTTCCATATATTAATACCATATTTTATATCAATTAAGATATAATCCATCTATGATTGAGATGTTCCTTTCAAAAGCATCACTATTTTCACTAAACAACTTACAGAGGGCTCTGATCCCACCAAACAAAATAACTAGAACAGTTTGCAAGGTTAGAACTGATTAACTGTGGCACCTAAGAGTTAATACATTGCAGGAAGACAAAGAAAAATGTCTTTGAGCATTAGGCTCATTTTGGCCAGTATATGACATCAAAACAACACACAATACAGTAATTGCATATAGGAATAATTAGTTAAAAATTTGAAACCTACAGTAATGTCATTCCAGTGATAAGGAACCTTTGTTCAAAGAACAGACTCCAAACCTATTGTTAACTTAATGAATTCACATCAGTAACTGAACACAAGCTACAAAAGCAGCAGTGCCAATGACAGGAGACAGTCGAAAAGTCAAAGTCAGTACATTAAAAAAAAAAAAAAAAAGAAAAAAAAGGATTAGAAGTCCTGCCAGGACTCACTAGCTCTTGAGATTGCTGTATTCATGCCACAGGCTTCAGCAAACCTCCTGCTCCTATCCAAGAGCAGCTACCACCAAAGAAGGGACAAAATGCATTAAAAAAAGAAGTGGGATGGAGCTGGGAAGGACTGTCCCTCTTCACTCTGTGCTCCACAGCCTCTGGCTTTTGTAACTGCACTCCCCTAAAAAAATCCTTTGGACTGCTGAACCCTGCAACTATTTCCAAGAGTGGAGAACTCTTGTTCTGCATATACGAGGTATTCTAGATTTTTTTCTTGACTACTGAGAGTTGTTTATTTCAAGGCAGTTTATAGACAAAAATGTGTCCAAAAGCAGCAGTGGTGTAAGGCCCTTAAGGGATTATTATTCCAACTCCATCATTCCCTCATGCAGTTTTATCATTGTATTTAGTAAGTGCTATCCCAAGCTTTTGTATAAATCTTTGAAAAGTGGCAAGTATGCTGAGGAGAAACCACTCATTGACATTTAAGAGGCAGGGAAATATTTCTTTCTGGATATGTACCTATACTGGAAAGGTCTGCAATCACTGCCACAGAAAAAGCTGTTAGTCGAGAATGTGGGAATAAGCGTTTTGTGATTTGCCAAATCACAGAATCAGATGCAAATGGTCAGATTCTCTCTCGAGCAAAAGGCTGGCTCAACATCTTTCTCAACTTTACTTTGGCAGATGTTAAGGACATTTAAATGGTGCAAAAAGCTTGTGACTGGCCCTCTGTCTGAAAGGGAACATTACCTAAATTTTTCTTTAAAGCTGAATTTCACCTGAGTTGTTTTTTTCTCCCCTTCCTCTCAGCTGAGGGATAAATTGTTTTCTGCACTGCAGATTCAGAAAGCTAAAACCAATACAAACCTGACATATTTCAGACAAAAGTGTATCTTCCTGTGTTACAAAAACTGTATCTTCTAGCCTTCACGTTGTTCTGAGCTTGTATTAGAATTACTTATTTCATCCACATTTTTTTCTTTATTTCTTTCTTTCCTAGAAGTCTTCAAACACTTGTCAAGCCTTTTCAGGAATGTGTCTACATCTTGTTTTTTAATTCCAATTGCTGATGCAGCGTTGAGGTAAGCACAGGGGTAGTTATTTGTATGTGACATAAAGCCTTTAAAAGTGTAGTTATTGACCGTTTGTACTGACCCACAGGGAACCACCCTGAAACACACAAACAAAATTGCAATTCAGTTAAAGATGCCCTGGTCATTTTTATGTAATACCTTATGATGAGCACATTTACCTTCGTTCCTATAGAATTTTCCTTCCTTTCTTCCATTAAATCTATAAGAATGTCACTACAGGCATTTATGACCTCCCTAATGATGCGAGGGAGCGCATCCCCCTAATGTGGGGGAAGAGGCATCTGCAGCAAACTTGCCTTGCAGATCAAGGCTTATGTATTTGACATGCTCTGTTCCTGGCCTGGTTGGTTCAGCCCTCAGGTAACCTGAAGAGGTTATAGGTAAACTAAGGAGGTTATAGGTACATCTCACCTATAGTGGCTTGTGGCTATAGTTAAAAGCCTATAAAAGCATTTATCAATTGATTAGAATTTGTTACCTCCAGAGTGGTGTTCAGAAAAGAAACTGCATTTGGGCAAATAGCACTAGGGCTGGCCGATCTTCCCCCGTATGGAAGTGCTCAGACCACAGGCTATACAAAAGTCTGAACGCGAGTGCAGCAGGGAATCGTTATCACCAACACTGACATTCAGCACAGGCAGAACATTTTAAACTCGTTGATATACCAGGTGAACTGGTATGTATACTCTGCAGTTAAAGAACCACTTGTTTACATAAGAATAGGAAACCCTGAAGCCTTTGGATCAAACAAAATTGGAAAGTTACAACTTTTCAAAAATGGAATCTTCTGAATCATTTCAGCCAAAGATGACTGAAATTGCAGGACAACCCAAGGTTAGGACAGGCAAATTAAAAAGAGCATCTAACTGCAGTACATATAGATTTACTGTCACTCATCTGTGCAGGAAGTGGAATAATCCAAGCTAATGAAGCCTGTCTTCTGATGCTGAGACATTCGGCTCCACTCGAGAAAATGACATTAACTCCATGGCAGAAGCTAGCATGGCAGCAGTAATATCCAGATAAAGGAATTCTGCCAAAACAAATTCTAAATCATTTTCTTCTTCTGAAAGGTTTAAACCAAAATCATTAGAAATGATTTGGCTTGCATTTCCATGTACCAGTGTCACTAAGAATAAATTCAGCTTGGACTGGTCCAGGTTGTAGCATTTTTTTTTAATCTTTTTTAAGCACAGTTAGTTCCAGAAAGCAGAATTTTCTTCCATATGACAAAAGCAAAGCACGGAATTAAAGGTTTATTCCCCTGATAGCCAGCACAACCATATTTATGCTGCATAAACAAAAGAAAAATAAAGACCCTCCCTTGTAACTTAATCGTAGGATCAAACAAGAGCTGGAAACTAATTGAAACCAAGAGGCTTTAGGAAATAACAACACCAAGTTATATGGGGCTAGATATTTAGTCTACCAAAGCTAACGGAGAGGTCATCACTATTTCAGGCAGGTAGACATATTATTACTAAAAAATAGTGATAGAGACGGGTATATTACTCTCCGGCTCTTAATTGCTAGGCTGAAATATGTACTCATGAGACACAGGGCACAAAAAAAAAAAAAGTATATAATTTGTGAAACCTGAATACAAATGCCAACATTTTTCAAAGTTGAGAGCATTCTCACCTTGCTCCAGAAACTTGTCTTGTGAAAAGCATAGATCCGAGCTGGGTAACAGCAACATCATTATTTTCATCTAGATTCTTCAGTGACATGGCTGACGGAACAAAAAGTCAGATCAGAACTATTACAATCTCTCTTTTTCAAAAAGATAACCAGATATTATGTGACAACCAGTCACATAACAAAAAATATGGCCAAGTATTTAGGGTCAGATACAATGAAAATATGAATACTAGTATTACACTAGTATTTGTCCACAACCTATCACTGAATGACTTCTTGGATTGTATGTAAGGCAGAAATACTACACAGAGAGAAAATACTCCTTTTTAGTGATCAGCAGAATTTATAGTTAGAATAAGTATTTTGAATATGAATTCCATTATCTACTTCACAGCATTGAAATATGACTGAAGTAACTATATTATAATAAAAAAAATCTATTAATTTCTAAAGTATTACTACAGGTTGCCTGTCCTGATTACAATAATACAGTATTTTGGACAGGACCAATTTTATATAAAAATAAAGGATCTGGGTCACAGTTCTATTATAGAATCACAGAATGGTTGAGGTTGGAAGGGACCTCTAGAGATCACCCGGTCCAACTCACCTGCTCCAGCAGGGACACCTGAAGCACGTGGCACAGGGTGACATCCAGGTAGGTTTGGAAGGCCTCCAGAGATGGAGACTCCACAACCTCCCTGGGCAGCCTGTTCCAGGGCTCTGTCACCCTCACAATAAAGAAGTTCTTACTCATGTGGAGATGGAACATCCTGTGTTTCAGTTTGTACCCATTACCTTGTCCTATCACTGGTATTAGTCTGCTTCTATAAGAAATTGCCTTCTAGAAAAGTTGTTCTATAAAAAGTTTGGCTTTTTATAGAACATTTTTAATGGCTTCATCTTAGCTTAAGAATGATTTAAGTGTAGTAAACAATGCTATATATAATAAGAATTGTATGTAAAGTAGCATTACAAATGCACACTGTATTAGATTTTTAAGGAAAAAAAAAGGTAGCAAAACAAAGCAATGATTACCTAGGGAAATGGGATTATGGGGTGTGTCCAACAGTCTCTCATTGTGGATATCTGCCAACTTCTTCAGCTCGCTTGAAAGATAGGAGAACATTTCCTGGAGATGGAAAAAAAAAGGCAGTATTTTTGTTGTTAGCTATCAAACTGAGAAAATAGTATCAATTGCACAAAACTGCTAAGTTTCCATTTCACCCTACTGGTGCCCAACTGATAGGTTTTTATGTGTAAAAAAATAACTGTGCCAGACAGTTCTCTGCAATCCCTCTATAAAGGAACAGCTCCATTTCCTGAACAATGCTGCTCTGCCCCTCGAACTGGTCAAACGCTCTGCCTGTTCCAGCACACGTGCTTGGGATGTCAGTCACCTGCTCTGTGACCCAAAAACTTAGTGTGGGAAAGTCGTGAAGAGATTTCCCAATTTTCCCTGATTTTGCTCTGTGTTAGTATCCTGTCGACTTAGCGGAGCTGCCTTCCCACTGCGGCCTCGTCAGCCCCGGAGAACGAGCTGTTACTATGGCAGATGGCCCTGTCACGGTAAATTGCTCCTTGCACTATTCTAATCTGCACCAGAATTGAAAGAGAAAAGTAGTGCATCTTGCCACCTCTCACATGGAACTACAATTAGGACCAGTTCCTACATTTTCACACCAGGAGTACCACACAGTCCCAAGAAGAGGGGCACGAATGTACATTCGAATGGATTTTGTTCCACACAGCACATTGTCCTGAACGCAGCAGCTGTTCAGCCTGTCCTCCCAGCCTGACCCCTCCTGCTCGAGCCTGCTAAGCAGCAGAGACTGCACAAATGCAGGTACCACTTTCTTGGGTGGTTTCTTTATTGTGCTCATTCCGGCCGTAAAGATTGTGCTTCTCATCAGTCACATCAATGTGACTGTTTCCGCATCCTGATCCATTTCTGGACACAACAGAGGATTTCTCACTCTTTAGAGCTGCCTCCTTTGACCTGCACACTCACAAGTACAAATTATGCTTTGTAATCAAAATGGTGCTTTTGAGCTGCACCCCCGCCTCTCCCCAAAGGTCATATGAAACCAAATGGTTTTTGTGGTGGCTAAGTTTGAAGAACGTCACAGCTGCTGTTCTTCAGCTACTGCAGGGTCTCATTTCATGAGAGTCCAAATGAACGCACTCCTGCCCTGCCTTTCCCAATGCAAGGGCTGGAATCAGCCCGAGAGAAGAGGCACCACGTTACTAACATAAGTGAACTGGGCAACAGATTCATCGTCAACCACAGCATAAAGCTTCTGTGATACTCAGAACAATAACCAAAACTTACGGGGAACACCTATGGTTAATTACCTGGACTATAAATTTGTGAGAAAGTGTTGATAATTTTCAGGAGTGTTCTGAAACCATGTACTTCTGCAGTTTCAAGCCAGCAGAGTTTATTTACAGTGCACTCGTGGACTGTTCAGACACTTGTCCCTCCCTTCTGGTTCAACACAGAATATAAACACATTCCTCATTTGTTATTTGCTTCATGGCAAGAAGCATCACTAATGTATTTAGCCATTAAATCAGTACTTTTCGGCAATCCAATTTGTTAATTAATTTGTGCTCCCTCTGCTGGCTGTTTACATCGATGATCGAAGCAAAACCCTGCAGAAGTATACGTTAACTTTGCCTTCTATAGATATACTTACTGTTGAAATTACTCCCGAGAAAAACCTATGTTCAAGCAGTAAGAAATTCCCAAATAATTCCTGCGTGTGTGCGTGTCTCTCTCCTAGGGGATTCTCTGTTGCATCTCTCACAGTTTTCCATCAGTGAAATGACCATAAATTTGTTAACCACTGACTGAAATGTGTAAAATTAAATTAAAATTAACTCAGTGGCCAGGTCAGGCCTCATATACATAGGGCTTGGTAGAACAAGGGAGAATGGAGAGCTGGCAAAGAAAATCCAAGGATGTGTTTTCATTAATTAACTCAAGCTACCAGAACACAGATTCAAAACCGCCTTTTTTTTTTTCCTCTAATAAGCTATAATATTTTGCATCTTTCTATTGGAAAGCCTCTAGATATTTTATAAATAGCTTCAGCAGTTTGTTATACAACAGAGGAACAGCACTTCCAAAAGGAGAAGAAAAGGTAATATTTTGTGAGGTCAAATCTATAACCAACCTCTATTATAAAAATATTTCTGTTGTGTGAAAATTTAATAAGCAGCCTAAGCAATTATATTCAATGAGGTCTTCTATAATTTATTTTCTGTGGTAGGCACCCTGGTTTTCTCAAATGGAGCCAGGTATTATGCTGAAGTTGTATTGAACAATCCATACACTAAATGTCAGCTATGCTCTAACTCACTCTTTCCTCTTAGAAGGAAGAGGAAAACTCCTCTTTTGTGTTTCCTCTTCACAAAACCTCAGCAGGCCAGCAGAATGAATGCTAAAGTATGTTAAAATGTCTTGCACTTTTAAAATTATTTTTCCAATTTATTTCTAGCATCTAAAATGATAAAATACCTCAAAAAATATTAATAAGTCAGCAATTGTGTCTATGCCCAGCATGCCAAATGACAATTATTTGGACAAAGCGGCCAACTCCACAAAATGTATATACAAGCATTCTCAGGAAGGTTTGTAATAATGCCGTGTTAGAAATACTGGGGTCATGCTGCACCTCCACTACAAAACCATTCAACTTTTGCCTTGTTTTAGAGCATTCCTACTAGATATGGGTGACTCTTTACTTCTTGCTTGAGTGCAACAGGTCCTGCACAGAGAGGCAGCTCCTGTCCCAACTGAAAACAGCTATAGGGAGAAAAGTGAAAAGCCAGCAACTTCAGAGCAAAAACACCACATAATTATAATACTAAATATTCCATCAGCCCTATAGTAGTTTACAGACAACTGATGAAAGCGAGAAACCCTTTTCTGCATAGTGGAAAGCATCCTGCTGGCTCCAACCTGCCCTTCTCGCTGACACTCTGGGCCAGTGTGGAATGTGTGTCCCTTACGTCCCTCCTGCTTCATTCACACACCAAAAAAATCAGCATTGACAAAATGACAGCCACACACGTACCATGTTGGAGAGGACATGGCAGAGCAGTAGTTTTACAGTCACTTTGCACTAGATACAGACTGCCAAATTTCCTATGCTGTATATGAGACTGAGCATTAAAGACGATGATTACATTCAGTTAAACTACAACCTGCCTACACACAGACAATAAATTGAATATGATTCTATGTATCTCACCACGGGAAAACTCCTATATTCCCACAGGCTCAAGAAATCACAATGTAGCAAACTGACTATACAAAAAAAAAGGTGCTTTTCACCTTGAAAGAATATTTGAATATTGACATTTTTAAGTGTCCTTCTCTTCTTCTAAAATCTGATCACAAGTAGAGTAACAATATGATCTCACACTGAAGTGCACAAATAGTTCATTCCAATCAGAATAATCCATGTTTTCTCGCATTGATGGTAACTGAACTGTAAAAATAAATTCCCTCCACTTGATACAGTTTTAAATATTCCAGATACTCCGTAAAGACACAGCAATGACCCCAGCTGACTGCTCTTTGAAACATATATAAACAGACATAAGATATTGAAAGCTCAGCTGCATCCCAAGTAACACAACTATAATTAAGATAATCAGAATAACTTCATCATCAGACTGTTAAGGAAAGATTATTGAGGAAGTCTTTAACTGCTGAAAAGAGAAATTAAGGCATTACCTCTTTGATAACACAATAATATACTAAGTGGGCATGCTGGAAAATAGTTAATGGATATTAAATCTGATATGGAATTTTGGTGTCTCGCTCTCCATCAATTCTGAGATGATAAGGAGTTGAAGTCTATTGTTCATGATATCAGGTAGTGTTGCCACTAGATTTGTTACATGAGGCCTAGTTCAGCCAACAAAATACACACCTGTGAAGAGAGATCTAGGCTTAAGACCTGGCAATACAGAATTTGAAATATAATATACTGAGGAAACACATGGGGGAGTCATTATAAAAACCTAACCTTTGCATAACATTAGGAGATATCTGAAAGAAGAGCTATTAGCAGATTTGAAAGAAGCACCTACCTAGACCCCCAAACAGGCCCAGGAGCCCACTGCTCTAAATACAGCGTAAACGTATAAAAAGGCCACAATGACAAGCTAGAACAAGTGAGAAAATAACACTGCCAGGCAAGGCTGGTGGAAGTCTTCTCCACTGCTTGCCTGGAGATATTGGGCTAATACAGATCACTGAGAAGATTCCTTACAAAACTTCCACGTCTGGCCACCTTTAGTCTGACGTGTGGCCAGCACATGGGCTTTAGTCTATGCTCTTCTGTCCTCAGGGTCACTGCACCCTTTCACTTCTCCAGGACAGGACATGCAGCCCATACTCGTGGACAGTTGCAGACTCCATGAACATCAACCAATTGGAAAACCACTCATATTCCTTCTTCTCCCCACTTTAACCAGTTCATCCATGTAAAAGAAAAGTGGACATACTATTTATTTTCTTGGTGGCAAGATATTAATCTCTTTGCAGTAACAGTCTGGGCTTTCTGGCTTGCGTTCAAATAACCTGAAATAACACTGATGTGAATAAGGTAAAAGGAGAAAAGAAAAAAATACCTGTTGTTTTTTATAGCTTTTTTTTGGTGTGTGTGAGGAGGTGTAGTTGCACCAATATAGAAAGGAGTACTCAATGTCAAGCTATAAATAGCTCCTGCTGAGAGCATAATAGCTCTGCCTCTGCTTTCACAGAGCACAGGCAATAAACTATCACTATTACATCTTAACAGTTCGGAAGCAAAAAACATTTAAGCAAAAAAGGTTTCTATTTCTACAGCAAATCCAATAAAAGAAACATATTTATGCCATATATAAGGCTGTGTTTATGGAACATATTCGCTCTTGAAATATAAAGCCCAGAAGTTGTGAAAACATAATGTTTTATTTGCACTAAAATCCTATATCCAATAAAACTATATAATTTTAAATATCAAGCTATTCATTAAGACATCATATTTACTAAAGAACTATTATTCATGACTTGACAATATTTATACTGCCCAATACATATTTGCATCCAGTATAAATCTAACTATCACAATCAGCTTTGCAGAAGACACAATAAATTCAGTTGAGATTCTTTGAAGATAGAAGAAAAAAAAAAGACAATTTGCTTTTAATGAAGACAGAAACCATGCATGGCAGCAAACACAGCTACTCAGAATATGGCAAAGTTAGAAAATTTATTCCAAAGCAGCATAACTGATGACTACTTTCAGGGCTTCACAAGCTGTGTTTTCACAGGCTAATTGCATGGAACACTTCTTTTGTTTGCCTCTGTAAAATAACTACACTGTTTTTTGGTATTCCAGCTCCTCTCAGGGAAGCTCCGGTTCCAGTCCAGCACCATTACTGGCTGCCTGCATGAACATCCAGAAACAAGTCACAGCAAACCGCACCACCATCCTGCCAGATAGTCAGAGGCCCCAGTAAGCCGTCAGCAGGAGACAAATGGAATGTATTTCATAAGCAAAATAATAGGCAGATCATGCATGACTTAAAGATATTAATTTATGGCACTTACTACTTCTCCTTACCTGGAGCTCTTTAGGGAAAGAATACTCTATGTTAAAATATACAGCTAACAAAATCAGGCCTCTTAATATAAGGAAAAATCCAGAATTAAGGGCAGCTCAAGAGGCGCAGATTACAGCCCTAAGCCAATTTGAACATTTGTGCAATGCAGTTACAGCCAATATAGCAGAAAGTTGGGAGAGGCAGGGAAGAAACCTAGCTCTGCAGCTAGACGAATGCCTTAAAACCCAGTATCCTTCTTTCTTTGTAGCCATATACGTTACTTATAACTTAAGCAGAAATGGTGATTCTGCAGAGAAAGTGGCACCTCAACATCTCATTCCGCTGTTATGGCACCCAAACACAACAGGGCCAAATGAAGTAGCCCAGAGATCCCTGTGTTAGCTCTCACTGTGCTGGACACCAGCACCGTGCAGACCCATCACCACAGCACTGCTCACAGACTCTATTGACTTAGGCCACACAGAAAAACAATCAAAATGAGCCCTCTACAAGACAGTACAGGACTTTAATTTCCTGGTTTGGAATACAACACATAAAAGCCATGATATACTAGCACCATTTGGCCAACAGGTAAGTACTACTTGCTTACACTAGCTTTCCAGATTAAGAGCTGTGAGCTTAGAAGAAATTCAGGAGCTTTTCAGAGAGAAATTGGGTTCCCAACAAAAAACAGGTTCACAACAGGAAGATTTTGTTAACTGATGTTAACTGACGACTTCAAGAAAGTGCTGCTTACCTTTCTCTCTTTCAGCAGCTGCTTGTAGCCACTTGTACCTAGAGACAGAAGTGTAATGAGGACATCTAAAGAAGGAGATGCAGATGCTCTTCCTGAAAAAGAAAACAGCAGACAAACCAAATTCACCAAAAAACTAAGTATGAAAGAAAGCTAAAAATCAAGTTCTTTACAGTTATTTTGCAGGTACAGATAAAAACCAGTCTGAACTCTTTACCTGGGTACATTTTGCTGATCTCCTGAATGAAGGACTCGTTGAAGCCAGCAATGATAGCACCACCTACTGGAACCAAAAAATTTTTGTCTAGGCTCTGAACAAAAGCATCTATTCTGCCCACTCGAGCGCCCTTTATGGAAAAAAACAAAAAACAAAACGCAGAGCATGCATTAGGAAAAAGCATTTAATAGCATCATAATCACACAGCAACATAAAGAAAACAAATCTAATTCCTAAAACACACTCAACTCTTGAATTGTGATGAAAATTAAAAATTGGAGCATTACTTTTTCTTAGCACTGGTGATTAATTTATTACTGTTTGTTGCCTGACTACAAAATGCCCTATAATTTCCTCTTTTGCTGATTTCTTGATAATAATTTTAGTTCTTGCAAGTCTATAGACTGCAATTCATTAAAAAAAAAAAAAACACACATGGAATTTCACTGAAATTATATAGTTAAGACTCCATAATGCAAAACATTTCACAGATGTTTACAGTAAAAGGGCTGCAGGTTAATGTTTCATCAGAAAAGATTTATCCTGGCACATGTATAGAATTTGCATTAAAACAAGTGGGCTGTGACAGCACTTCTTCATATCAAGCTGCTTACAGTATGAAGATCCAGATAATTCCCCAACAGCAGATTTCCTCATCTCTCAGAAAATAAAATGGCATTGTATCTAGTTCATCGGATATTGTCAAAGGAATGACTACAAGTCCTGCAGTACAGCTCCCATTTCAGTACTGTGCTACTGTATACTGAGCAATTAAGTATGCAGCATAACAGAACCTGAAAAGCATGTGCAAGTTCATCCTTACTACATACACTACATAATACCAAGAAATAGAAATACAGCTAACACTTACGGCAAAAAGACTTAAAAAAAAACCCATATCTCACTAAAATAGAGTTATTCTCTGTTTAAGTAGCTCACTGAATGACAGAAGGGAAGAAGCACTAAGAGTTTGTTGTCTTTTTGATGGAACTTGATTTAGCTGAGAACACCAGAAGAAAAGCAGGGGCAAATGACAGTGTGCCAGAAGCTCTTTCCTGTTACACTCTTGCTTTTTTTGAACAAACCACTGAGGTTAATTCAGTATCCTCAGCTATTCTCTGTAGCCACAACATCTATAACAGTGATAAAACCAATATAGTGTTGTACAATCTTGTTCCTCAACCAAAAATCTGTAACTCGCATTCTGATGAGGACTAAATACCCATTCAATTATGGTGCCTTATTTTCACTGTGTTAATACATTTATGAAACACTTTTTAAAAAGCTTATGAATGATATCTTTCCATTATAAAAGTAAAAAATAAAATCTGTTTTAGTATATAAAAATGTTGTGTGTGTAATTTATCTTCTGAACTTCTACCTTCCTCTACTCCATGTTCTCAAATATCAGACTTAGATGGGATTAGTCTCAAAGGTGTGAAACAGAGGACAAAATGTACTAGTATTGTCTGTAATCAGAGATTTAATCATACTTTAAGAAATTTATTGTTTGAAATACTTCTCCTACCTGCTGGATAAGATGCATGCACTTTGAAGACTGAACGCCATAGGCATTGTTGACAATATGGGGAATGTCATATTTAGCGCAAATTACAGCCAGCTCCTCCAGTCTATGAACACAAAATTATAGTTTAGACAAATATTTATCAGGTATGTTACAAATCAGAGCATTAAAAGGCTAAAAGATCTACAAGAAGATCACAATGATAGAAGAAACTTCTTTGATCAACATATCAAGTATAAAATTAACTAAAGTCTTAAAAATACAGAGATTTTTAAAACAGAGAGCGCTGGATAGGAGTTAGCCTCCTACAGGAAGAGGAATGTTACAGCTTTTAAGAGTTGATGGTATCCTTAAATAGGAAATGCATTCAAGTCCTCCTGTGGTATAGCACAACCCAGTGCCACTACCTAATATTTCAGTTCTTAGTTGCAGAGGATAAAAATAATCGTGTCAAAAAGAAGAGGCAGATAAGGAAAGATTCACTTACCTGAGCTAACATATAGATCATTCATTTTTGATAGCTTTGATTTAAGTTTGCTAATAAATTTGCAACTCAGCTCCTAGCAGTATTCTGACAGAAGCTTTTGTTTATTTTTACTTTCCCTGTGGCAAGAGGGTTAACCCATGTTAAATCCTGCATTTTTATTATTATTCACTTATTTTAAGGGAGAAAAGCAGAAGGAAACATTTTTACTCAACATGTTTCAGATTCAGTAATGTTTCCTTTCTCTACTTGTAAATGTTCAATTATGTTTCCCAGATAACAAAGTAATTCATAACTAAAAATATACTGCAGAAGAACTTTAACTGTAGGTGTTTTAAATTTTGCGATAAATTAAAAGTGATGCTCATTTTGGAAAACTGACTCAACATAAACAAGTGCTTCGCCCACCCCTACTTCAACATGTCATTTTCAGTCTGAAAGCTGTTTTAAAGTAAGCATCAGAGCAATAATGCTTCAGCTACTCTATTTCGTGTTAATGGCTCTATTGCTCATCTCTGCTTCAGAGAGTGCTCGAAAGACATCTTTGCAGCAACTACAGAAGTGATGTACATGGACACATAGTATTAGGAAAGAATGCAATGTATTTTAAGCCTCTTAATGGCGATTTAACAGCTGGAAATTATAAGTAGCATCATGCAATCAGGCAGCAAATGTTCAAACCAGGATAAGTTACACCAGGGCAAATTGTCTGTTACACTTGCACAGCACATCTGTCCTAGATGTTTCCAAGAGTTTATTTATATCAGTGTATCTCAATTAGCTCTAAAAGCATCAGTGAGACACAGGAAAAGCATAGCTCTAAAAAGGCCTTTTGTAGGCTGTAGCATTTTGGACTGCTTTAATGCACAGACCAGCATTAAAAAGGACAAGGAAAATTCATCAGTGGGCTAAAGGAGAGAAGACAACAATAATATTAAATTGTAGTATTAACTGTGTTAACTACATTTTCTGGATTACGTTTGTTTGAAAATTGACTTTTACCACTTCTGAAAAATTACAAAACAAAGCACTGCAACAGTAACATTCATTTCATGCCATGCAGCAGGAGAGGGGTATCTTCTGCATTGCTCTCACTTCTACTTTCTGTCCTATTCTGAGTTCTCCAATATTCTTTTCTGGAAGTGGAACTTCATTTCAGCCTTTGATTTCCCTTAAACTAGGGGATAAATGTCTCTACTAATTGTTGACAGTAGTTTAGCAGTTTCTAGAAGGATCTAAAATATGCAGGTTTGTTGCACATTTTGTTGTTTGCAGGTTTGTTGCAAGAACTACCATGTTTTAGGAAGACTACTTACCTATCAGGTACTCTTGGAGCAAAGCAAGAAGTCGTAGAATGAACACATAGAATATTTTCAGCACCAAGAGCTTTGATTTTAGCCTCCACTGCTTCGATGTCTGTCCGTAGCTCATCACCTTCCAATACATTTTCTATCACCACAGGCTCAAAACCTAAAAAATGCAGACAAGATCCCTAACTATGTCTCAAAGTAATCTCAGATCTCAGACTAACTGCGAACATTTTTGGTTCCAAAAGAAATCTGAAAAAGCAATCAACTTTGTAATCATCAGGTTCTCTAAAAACATGGATGGATTAATGCTTAGCAATAATCATGATGAATTGGCTTCCATCGTAAGTTCCTGCCTTATTCATTTAATCAATTTTCGAATTACTTCTTGTAAAATAAAGATTGTTGTGTCTGACCTCATTTTGAATGGGAAATTTTTGATTAAAAAAAAAGGGCTGGATTTTAACATTTCCAGAAGTCGATATCAAACAGCTGAAAATCAGTTATTTCTCAAGGGCATAAATGAGTAAAGTTGGAAAAAAGAAGGGAAGTGAGGGAGCTAATACCCTTTTTCAAAATGCCGGTGAATGCATATCTGAAATCTGACTCCAGGTTTGGAACTTGCAGCTCAACTGGGATGTTAAGAGCATGAGAGGGCCACCATGATGACTGAGGCACAGTGAACACATCCACAACTTAGAAAGAGAGGCTGGGACTCGTTCACCTTGTTCAAGAGAGGCTGTTCTTGTTCTCATAGACTTGAGAGGCTCAGAATGGACCATAAGAAAGCCTTTCTCATTACATGGATAGTGCAGCAGTGGAACAAGCTAGCCAGGGAGCTAGGGAACTTCTGGCTACACTTCCAAGATTTAGCTAAACAAAAGACAAGGCTGACCTGTCCTAGTGCTGCTAACAGGCCCACTTCAGGTGTGAGCTTGGACAAGAGACCCCCAGAGATCCCTTCCAAACAACACTTCTTCTATCAGTTTCAAAACATACCTAATATATCAGTCAGTAATGACAGATCTGTGCAATGAAAGTAATTTGGCAAATAATTTTCTAAATATTTACCCCTCAGACTTTAGCTATCAAACACTAAGAAACAGGAAAAACCCTACAATTGGTCCTAGAGCTTTAGTGATACTCAGCAAAACAAATGCATTATGGTGCTTACACAAGTGTTCTGAAACAGAGCTAGAATTAAAATAATTTTCTTTACATGGCAGGAGGTCAAGGGATATCTCTGCATAAGAACACTCATTTATGTAACTTCTGTACTGTGTTTCTGTTTCTTAACATTTTCACATATCCTGTATTCCCCACGGAATTGCTGCAAAATATATATATTTTAAAGGCTTGTCCACTCCCGCTTTATGTACAATGACTCTGAATTTTATTACAGATTTCTTAAACAGCAGAGTGGAATTTGTCATGGTAGTTGTTCAAATTGATAGTTTCTCAAAAATAACCCAGCCATATATTCCCTTCCCCAAACAGGTATAGGTTGGTAGCGTCATCATGCCAGCTGAAGTGATTTTTTTCTTAAAAATCTGAGAAATGCCTAATTTATTGAGTGAAGGGAAAGGCAGAGGGGGATGGATAATTTCCAAAGTTGTGTGTCAAAGCAGTAGCTATATGCTTTCATGGCTCATGGCTCAACAATATGCCTTGACACTGACATACGGGGATCAAACTATATGGAACAGCTTGAATGATTTGGCATTGTTAGCCTTGGCTTTTTTTCTGACTAGAATTCTAGTAGATTGCTTTTGATAATTGTTAAGACATCTAACAGCTTCTTCTCTCTTCTTAGCTGTTAAATCTTTAAGTAATTTTGTAATAGTTATCTTCGTAAAGTTTTCAAAAAAAAAAAAAAACCCAAGAAACAGATCAATCATATTTCCTCATATCTTTCTTCACTATAGAGCTAATTTCCTTAACTTGATGTTTTAAATTGAACATATTCTGAAAACACTCTCACCTTTCTCATATACATGGGTGGTGCCCCCTGATCTAATTCCTTTCAAACATCATGTCTCCTGGACAGAACACTTTCTCTGGATCCAAACTTCTAGTCATTTGCATCAAACAAGTGATTTATGCCAAAAAAAGAAAAAAAAAAAAAAAGAAAAAAAAAGTATCCTAGGAACTAAGCCCAGAATCTATGTCATGCTTTGCCCAAGGTAAAGGGCACAGAGCTGGAAAATTATCGTCTCCCTTACTTGCCCTTTCCTTAATCCCATGAATCTTTCTGCAAGAGAAGAGACCTTCAATGTGAGGATAATATCTTATCTGCTCATATCTTATAGTCTGGCAGACAAAGAATTCTATCTGAGAGACAGGCATGCGGATTCAGGATCAATCTGATAGCTGTAGTTTTAAATTTATTAGTATAACATGATGCATAACCAGTCAACTCCTGCTTACCTGCGGTTATCATAGATTTAAAGCAAGATTTCTGGTCTATACGTGGCCAAATAATGTATTTTGCCTTTGGTCTCTTATGTCGCAGCGTTAAAAAACAAAGAGTCAGACTCATTCCAGTTGCCATAGGAACCACAAAGCAATTGGTCACTGTCCGGACACCTGCGCATCAAAAGCAAGTCAGAGATTAAAATGAACAGCACATGAGAAGTCCCCACCAAAGACAAAGACTTTTAGTTTTACACCTACCAGCCAGCTTTATAATATCCAGAACTAGTGAATTAGTAAGTTTGTTCAAAAGGCTAGACCCTGCGGCCTTAGGCTGGACAGCAGAAATATCACCTGACCTTCCAATTCCATGGATCAACCTGAATGGAAAAAGTTGAAAACATCCATCAATATTTTTCATGTCCCAAAGTGGCATTTCTTCCTGCCTGAAGAAAAACTAGATTGATAAACAATTCCTGAAAACACTACACCCAATATAACATCAAAATATCGTAAGAAGTTAGTTATAGCAAATTACATGTATTAGTATGAAACTTTTCCTTTCCTGAAGATGAGATTAACAATGTTCTATCAAGCAGAGAGAAACTGTGAGTAGGCCTAGTGTAACAAACCCTCTAGTGTCGGCAGACTCGCTTTTAAGAAGAGTTTGAAACTCTTGAGCTCTTCTTGATGTCTACTAAATTAGCATTATAAATGATGCCACATTTGTACACACAACTCCCAAGAAAAACAAGCAGAAAAATCCAGTTGCCTATACACAAATGGTGTTGGAAATACTCCTATTGACAAATGTTTCACCTACAGAGGGCAACAAAGTGATCATATACACTGTGCCAAAACAGCCTAAGAAACATTTATGTTACCATAACCCATACATCTTCACACCATCTACCTCGTTCTACTATTCTACATTATATATTGTGTAACACCACCTCTTTTTGCATTCTACATTCATAAACTACATTTACAAACGCTGGTATTACTTTGTGCCTTTCAGGATTGAAGGATCATAATAATCCTTTGTGAAATATAATCTTACAGAAATAACCTTAACCCTGGCTGAAATGCAGCAGCTGCTCAAGTAAGCTACTAACAGCACACATCTATTTATGGCTTTAATTTCTTTCTGTTTTGGGAACAGAGTGAAATGCAGTTTGATGAACGGATGGCATTCAGAGCTTCTAGGAACACAGTTTTACAGTTTAAATGCTTTTCTCATGTTTCAGGCTAATTACAGCAAGTTAATAATTAACTGAAACTTGCACCTAACTCCCTCTCCTCACTTCCCTTATTCCTGTTGCTATGTTCTTAATAGCTTTCTCATACTACTGCTTTTTCTTTTCTGCATATACTCACTGACCATAATCTGAAATCACTCTCACTTTTCTCATAAAGCTCATTCCTAAAAAATTCTCCTTCCTAACACTAGTCTCTGGCATCTATAAAGCAGAAAGGAGAAATGGCTTGAGAACTCTTTCCTGGTATTCCAAAACTCCCTAATATACCTGCAAATGTTGCTGCCTGAGTAAGTGGAGCAGCAGAAAGACCTTCCTTGCAGCAGGTCTTGCTACATGAGGTGCCAGGTGAGTCACCCAGAGGAGCAGCAGCTAAGTGACAGTAGCCCAAGGACTCTGCCAACAAACTGGAAACAATTTCTCTAGCTGTCAGAAAGCAGAACTTACTCAGATACCTTCTGCAGTGTGACCTCCACCTCCCTACCAGACACATCTCACTCTGGCTACAGAACAGAAGGAGGAAAAGCCTAACAACTCCTGTATCAGTGCTTTTCTGTATTAACTTGTCATGGTACTCTGGGACTCTTGAAAGCTGTTTAGCCTAAAGTAGTTTAGCATTTCAGTAAGCTTTATCATATGGAAGCTGATCTTTGATATGCTTTGACGCAAATATTTCAAGGAGAAATGTGAGGAAGGTTTATTTTGTTTCACTCACGTTAAATAAAACATTGGCAAAGTTGCTCAGCACAGAATACTACTGCCAAAAAAAAAAAAAAACCCACAAAAAATACAAATCTTGATGAATTAGCATGCAAAGCACTCATCAGGTATTAGAAGACTTCAAGAATTTCCAATGAGTTATTAATGAAAATTCAGTACACAAAGCTGTATCAATTCAACATTACATTACACAGTTTCTAAAATACTGCCAGAGTTTTGGCTCATAAGACATAATAAAAAAGCGTTTTGAAAATGTTAATAACAAAATACTATAATAACAAAACCCGAGCTGCGGATGCGCGGTACCTGTAATGCCTCCGGGCCACGAGGCCCGAGGCCACCCGGCCTTCCCTCTCCCCCACGCCGCAGTTGCCCAGGAAGTTGTTGCTGTCCATAATGGCGAGCTCCTGAAGGAACAGCTCAATGGTGCTCTCATCCCATCCATCCTCAGGGCACTTCCCCTTTGTAAAAACAGTAACATGAAGTGAATTCCTGGACTCGGATAATTAAAAATGAACGCATCTTTGTGTAAACTGCTTTGTTAATATAACTCTTTTCTGTAATGAGTGTCATTGATGCTGTACTTTAATGCTATTTTCTACACCTTAATGCTATTTTCATACGTAACAATACTATTGCTGTAGTATTTCAGCTTTATTCCCTAATCTTGTGAGGCCGCATTCAGAGAGAAGCTAAGCACTGAACTCACACATTCTGCGCTGTTGCGCGAGCATATCCCGACATTAAACACGGGGTCGTTTCCTACTCCGGAGCACCCTAGGGCACCCTCGCACCCACAGCGCGGAGCCGCCAGGCGCTCCCGAGCAGGGTGCGGGCTATTCGAAAGCGGCAGCGCGGGGAGGTCACGGCGGGGAGCTGCGGCCCCGCTGCTCCGGGCGGCTCCAGGCCTGCCCTCCTCCTCACGGCGGGCGCTGAGGCGGCTCGGGCGCCGCCTGCTCCCCCGGCCGGGCCGTTAGGGGCCGTTAGCGGCCGTTAGGCGCCGTTACCTGCTCCAGCAGCGCGCGCAGGCGCAGCTCGTGCGCGCGGCGGCCCTGCGCCCCCTGGCGCACGTAGCCGGCCGTCACGAACCGCTCGCTGCACGCCAAGTTCTCCGCGTTCA
>VZSG01000081.1:1922246-2030945 GCA_013398315.1 Nothoprocta pentlandii
CACGGTGAGCGGGGCCGGGCCGGGCCGGGCCGGGGCGGTCGGGAGGGCCCCGCCATGGGAGGGGCGGTTAAAACGGTCGCGCGGTAACGGCTGCGCCGCGCCAGGGCCCGCGCTTCTCTTCGCGAAGACGAGCCGAGCCGGGGAGCAGGGAAGGAGGTTTTACGCCTGCTCGGCTTGCAGGGATAGGAAGGACTGCAGCTTCTTCCAGTGGGAGGATGAGAAGGTATGTATGTATTTATTATCTCTTTTCCCTCATTTTTTCTAGTGAAAAATAAATAAATTATTATGACTTTGAATAGTTTGAATTCAGACTGAGAGCGTTCTTGTGTTGCTTGCCACTACATACGGACCCGGTGTGAACACCCTTGTTCTTGGGACCCCATAACCAAAGAGCTATGAGGATTTTTCTGAGCAGGGTTTGCACCTTTCTAGCTTAAGGTTGAGGTTTAATCAGGAACGCAGAGCTGTTTCTGTTTGTTTGTAACTGC
Organism: Nothoprocta pentlandii; assembly: GCA_013398315.1. Lineage (NCBI taxonomy): Eukaryota > Metazoa > Chordata > Aves > Tinamiformes > Tinamidae > Nothoprocta > Nothoprocta pentlandii. Next base: position 1,922,735 of record VZSG01000081.1, read on the forward strand.
GTGTCTGTATGTGTATATAAATCTTACAGGTGTCAGAAACGAGGCTTGCAGCACGTGAAGAATATAACAGAAATCATCAGCCTTCTTTTACTCACAGGCAGAATGTGGAAAGGTATTTTCTTCCATTAAAACCGTTAAATTACTTAATGTAAATGTGGGTACTAGGAATGTAGATGTAATGTTTCAGGATTTTCTTTCTTAACATATAAAAACAGGCAGAAGGGACTTGGAAAGATGAGAACTGTTGACCGCAAAGGGGAGTAACCTAATTGAATGTTGCAGTGTGGGCGTTTTATATATATATACTTATTTTTTTGACCGTACATTTCTTTTTATATTGTATGATTGTATGCTAACAGCAGCAGGTCAGTAGCAATTTGAATTCAAAAAAATATATGTAATTTTCAGTGGACTGTGCAGAAATGCCAGGCTGTAACTTAATGTTGTGCAAACAAGCAAAGATCATACGGTAACAAGTCCCAGCACTTTGGGGTAACATGTTACTTGCTGTCAGAGTGGACTTTTTTGATTTTTATTTGTTTTTTAATAAATATTTAATTGGTGGATGTTTGCAGGAGAACCTTAAACTACCTGCCTTCCAGGTAGGTATTATAAAGTCCATTATAAAATACGGTCTTGTCCTTTATAACTTATATGTCTTTTCAAAATATGTTCCTTTTTTTGTCTTTTGTGTTTAAAGATTAAAGAATTTTGTTGTTCTGCCGCTCTCACAGAGGAAGTTTTGTCAGGATTGCCAGCAATTGCTGTTGCCAGCTGAATGGCAAGACCACAGTGGCCACCACTTCCAATGTGACATCTCCACTGCCCAGTTAAAAACTCCCAGTCAACTTCTGAATCCCCTGGAGAACAAGAAGACAAATGCTCAGTATTTGTTTGCAGACAGAAGTTGCCAGTTCCTGCTGGACCTTATTATAGCCTTAGGATTCAGACGAGTGCTCTCTGTTGGCACGCCCAGGTATCTTAGTGGTGATTGTTGCATCTTCCAGGTGATATTTCTATCTCAAAACTGTGCAAATTACTAATATTAAAGTTATCTGGATGTTTCTCCATCAGTAAGTAGTTCACTGGTTCTTAATTGCTTGTGATTATCCAAGCAACTAGTGGGATCTTGCTTTGATCTAAGAAGATATACAAGATGACTATAACTGCAGTGCAATCTAAAAGAAGTCTGCTAGTTAAAATCTCCTGCTTTGTTTGCTGCAAAAGTGCCAATAAGTTTCTTTGCTTGCGTTGGATTTCTTCACAAGGGATTGAATAGTCTTCACTGACTTTGTAATTTTTTAAGGGAGACATGCTTATAACTCTAAATGTTAGCCAGGTGGAGTCATGTTGATATTATAAATTTTTTGTCTATTCAATTTTTCTGTGGCTGTTTTTAATTTCAGTAAAGTATCAGGCAACATCTTGTGTCTTGCAAGATGTTTTCTGAAGCATATGGTTATATGTTAAATTTCTCTTGTTTTAACTGTGCTCTAGGCTTCATGAAATGATTCAGTCAAAAGCGTCACAAGATCAAGATTTCGGCGTTAGAAGCCTTCTGCTAGATATTGATTTCAGGTAGGTGTTCTAAGCATATACTTGGCTGAAGAATGCAGTTTTCTGCACAAATATATAAGTTTTCTGTTCTTATGTTTGAAAATGGTGCTTTTCTTTCACTTTCCCCACTCTACATCTCCCCTTCCACGCACATTTATCCATGACAGCCACCATATGAGAATAACTTTTATACTTTATTGTTCTCAATATTGTTGTAAATAATCAGAATGTGTTTTAACTGTAAATGCTCTTTAGAACAAATGAGTTCTTGCTCTCTTTTTCTACTAATTTAAAAATTTGCTTTATAGGTATTCCCAGTTCTATACAGAGGATGAGTTCTGCCACTATAACATGTTTAATCATCATTTTTTTGGTGGAGAGGTAAGGCCAAACCTTTCTTGACTCTTCCATAGTATGATCATAGTGTAATTAAATTCCAAACATTTTCAAAGTATTTGTTTCAGTAATTACTCAGCTGCTGTTTGCTCTTCCGCTGTCATTATTACTGGGCCATCTCTAACTCACATAAATGTGCTTATTGTCATACTATTCCCACTTTTTGGAATGCTTTCACATTTTTCTGTTCTAAAACCTAGTTTTGAATGGACTCTTGAAAACCAAAAAAAAAAAAAAAAAAAAATCCATCTAAAAGGAGGCTGAAGGCGGGTCTGAAAGCCTTGTCTTTGAATCTTTTTAATCCAACAGTGTATTCAGAATTCGTGTTATTCAGTTAAAGCAAAAGGCCTTATTCAGCTGCATGAATAGTATCCTGTTTTTCTTTTCAAGATGTGGAAAGTTGATAGCTGTGATGGCAGTGTATCATTTGAGCATTCAGATTGCAGCACTTCAGAACATTAATGTTGTAGAAAAAACCTTTGGCTCAAACTGAAGAGAGCAGTTGTTTTCAATGCTGCAGTTCTAGTGTGTGGTGGGTTTTGTTTTGTTTTTCCCTGAAATCATACATTCAGCAACACAAGAAGAATGACTTCTTCAAAGTTATAACTACTAAAATAATCTTTTTATTGCCAAATACAATCTAGTTTCCAGAAATGTAGACTGAAGAGCTGTAATCCCTGTCTCTTCCAGGCTGCACATGAAACTTGCCGGCAATTCTTGCACCAAGACAAAGGTGAAAGAGTCATTCTGGTGACTGATCCCCCCTTTGGAGGATTGGTGGAAGCACTGGCGTCTGGTTTTAAAAAGCTGATAGCAATGTGGAGGGAAACAGGAAAAGAAGGTATTACAAGCAGATAGGTGGGTTGAGTTTGTAATATCATCTTAAGAAAAAGTACATATTTAAAAGTCCATAGTTCTGGATATTCTAGTGAGTGCTAACACATGTATTATGATTTCTAAAGATAAAACATTTGATTTACTCTCCTGATACTTGGCCAAATAATACCTATTATCTATTGCATAATTATTTAATGTCCATAATTATCTACTAAAGTCTGGTTTACAATTGACATGGACTTTAAAGGGGGAGAAGAACAAGCCATCAAACTAGTACCATTTCTTACCAACCTAGGCAGGTGAAACAAGTGGTCTGAGTGAACTTACCACTCTGTGTAAATATGGCAACAATATCCTGTCATTCTAGGAACTATTTCTTGTGACCTGCATGACATACATGCATTCAGGGCAGTTAATGTAAACTTCTCATGCTTCAGGTACACTGGTTTTCTTTAGAGTACATCTGAGCCCCTTCCTTTCTAGGTGATAACAACCAGGAGATGCCCGTGTTCTGGATATTTCCGTACTTCTTTGAGGCTCGCATTCTCGAGTTCTTCCCAAGCTTCAGTATGATGGATTATCAGGTACGACTAAGGCCAGTGAGTTTCCTGAGCTTCAGTGTGGGGCTTATCAGTATGAGCAGAGCCGGAGGATTTGCTGATTTGTGGGGTGCAGTGCAAATGAGAAGATTAATGGAAGTGGATCATAAATCTGCTTGTCTGCAGATGGTCTTCACAACTTTAATTCCACTGTTGGGGAGGCATTGCAAACGCTCTAATGCTGCTCAACGTGCAGACTGGATTTTGAATTTGTAGACTGTGGATTTTGAATTTGTATAAGACCTGCGTTGATAAACTGTGTCACGTTACTACAGTTTTATTTACCTTGTAATTTTCCTGTCTTTTTGCCCATTCATTTCTTTATTCTAAAATGTTTTCAATGTGACAAATCTTAATTTCAACAAGTGCATATTATTGCAAAGCAGAGAATGTGAAGACAGTGTTGTTTTTTTCTGAAATACTGAAATGTCAACAATGTCAATAGCCTGGTCTTTTTTCACCTGCAAAACTGCTGGTATCAGAATGGAACTGCAACAATGGAAGTTTTCATAATTGTGTAAAAAATGAATTTAAGGACTTGACCACCATAACATGTTTATAAGTTGTTCTGTGGTTTCTTTGCTGTTTATTATTGGAAGTATATCTTGTACAGCTACATAAAGCCTCTTCCTGGCACCTGTGTCAGGAAGCGAAGATAGTTCTGTCTTCAAGGGGTAGTTTCTCTTCTCTTCTGCCTTAAGTTTCTACTGGGCATTGCAGAAAACCAATTTCATAGAGTAGAAATTTGAAGAAAGAAGAAGAAATTGAAACCTGGATTAGGCCATAGACTCTGCACTCTGCTAGTGTTCACACAGGAAGACTTTTGTGCCAGAGTCTGTAAATCCAGTGGTAGAAAAAGCAGCACTAATTGGATTTGCAGCTCGTAATTATTTTGAGATAGGTTAAGATGTCTAATAATTCTTGTACTACAAGGAAAAAAAAGTTCTTTTTTTTTTCTTTAGCAGAAAAAAACATGTCAATAACTGTGATATTGCAGTTGTTTTGGTTTTGTTATCTAGCACAATAGAGTAAAAAGGAAAAAGTTAAAAACTGTAGTTTTGGGAAGTGTGTTTCTGGAGTCTAGCCTTCTTTTATGGTACTTGGATTCAGAAACGCTGCGAAACTTGTAGTCTAACTAGGAGTTAGTCTTTTATATAAAAATAAGAATTTAATAAACAGAATAAATTAAAAAAGTAGTCTATGCTTAGCATTCAATTTAAGAGTTTTTTCCCCTTCTTTGTCCTTATTTTCCAGGTAGACTATGATAATCATGCACTTTATAAACATGGCAAGACAGGTCGTAGACAGTCTCCTGTTCGGATCTTCACCAACATCACCCCAAGGATGATTGTACTCCCCGTTGAAGAGGGTTATAGGTAAGATGTCTTTACATTCAAGTGACTTACAGTGTGTTTTTATTTGGGCCATACAGTCCCAAAATATATTGTATGTTGCTACTGCCTAACTTTTGAATGCAGTGATATATTGCTAATTTGAATTCAGTCACCTGAATTTTATTATTTTCTACTTCAGGTGTCCAAATGTTTGAGAGGCTCTGGGCTTAAGTAGTTGTGGTGTGAATCAAAAGCATTATCTTTCATTTAGCAAAGTTATTTTGCCATCCTTACTGTTGACACTCTGAAACTTGCTTATGTAGTTTCTTGTTTCTTGAGGAAAATATACCAATGTATTTGTAACTTTTTTGCCAGGTTTTGCACTATTTGTCAGAGATATGTTAGCTCTGGTAACCAACACTGTGAGATATGCAATTCATGTACATCAAAAGTAAGTATTTTGAGTTCTTTCTGGATGGCAAATTTACCACAACTCGAATAACTTAGGTATTTTTTGCCCTGGTAAAAACCTGTTCTCGCACTGATTTCATTGGAAAACCCCAGGCAATTCAGTTCAGACATCTTAACTTCTCAGGGTGTCATTCCTAACTCCCTAGGAATTAATTTCCATTTCATGACTCCTTTGGCTTGGAAGGAGGGCCACAAAAGTTTGCTGCTTTCCCTTTGTGATACTCCTTGGTTTTGAGTTGATTTAATCTTTTTGTTTATTTGGGTTTGTTTGTTTGGTTGGTTAAGTTTGGGGAACTGAAGAACTTGGAAACTTCAATTTTGGAAACTTCAAAATGTAGCAGTGCTGCTGTGGTTATCATAGGATCGAAAGGCTTCTTGCTTTTACGCTCCTTACGAAGTGTATGTTGTTTTCTAAAGAAATGGGAATACATACTGCTAGCTCGGTTTTGAGATGGGATGAATGGTTTTATTTGTTTGGATTTTTTTTTAAGATAAAATGCATTCATCTTTTGTAGGATGGAAGACGATGGAAGCATTGTGCTCTTTGCAACAAATGTGTAAAACCATGTAAGTACAGGAAAATACTTTTCTAAGGAAAAGTGCACTTATTCTTTAAGCTATAGTCCAAAGAAGCTGAGATGACAAGCCAGAATATATAGAAGAAAGAAAATGTAATCATTCAGGACACAAGAATACAGGAAATAAATTTCACAAATTGTCAATAAATAAGTTGACTGGGTAGGTTTCCACTCCAAGGAAATGTGATGAATTCCTGTTAAGGCATGCTAAATTCCACAAATATTTGTTATGGAACAGTTTGCATGTTTTGATTGGTAAACATATAGGCAATTACTCTAAGTTAAAAGCTTGAATTCAATGGTCATTATAAACCTTTTTGAGGTGACAGATCTTGTTATGCTTTTTACAGCCTGGTTTCACTGTGACAAATGCAACTGCTGTGCTCTCCAAGACCATTCCTGTGAGAGGACAGAGGCTGGCTGCTTCGTCTGTGGCAAAGCAGGTCACAAGCGCAGTGCCTGTCCCAGCCTCTCCCTCCCTAAAACAGCTCGCCAGTAAGTTTGATATTGCACTGATGTAATGGGAAGTAGCTTTCAGATGTGGGAGGTGATCTTGCTTCGTGCAAGTGGTTATAGAAAGAGGGGATTTTAGACTTTGTATGCTGATACCAGCTCTCGCTGCTGTTCACTTGCTGCATTGTTGTGGAAGTGCTGTGGGGAATATGTCAACTGGAGAAGCATAAGATTAAAAAAAAAAAACAGTATAATTTAGGCAGTGTACTTACTGTGTCCTAATCCTTGAACAGTAAAAATAGTGGCTTGTCTTTCAAAATGGATTTGTAGGGATTCAGCACTTCCTAATTAGTGCATAGGAGATACCTCTGCTAAAAAGTTCCAAAATACATCTAAAGTAACCAAACACCTCTAGTTCCTTCAAATTCCTCACCAAAGGACAGGCAAAGCAGCCACTGTCAGGTTCTCCTTGGTAACTGTTTTGCTCGTTATAGTGTCTTCTGCTTTTCCATCTGGTAGTTCAGGTGCCCTCTATGCTAGAGTCTAAATGTCCAACCTGTAAGACCTTACTAATGAGGGGCATATTAAGTAATTTTTGAAGTCCTTTTCCAGGAGGTATCAGTTTGCTTGCAATTCTTGACTTGGGAGGGTGGATGTATGGGTAGAGAGAAGTGCTGCCTCGCAGCAGACACCCCCCTGTTGTGTTGGACGGTGAGGGCTGGATCGGCTGTGGGAGGTTTACGGGGTTGCACTGGCCTGTGGGCGTCCTGATGGCCCTGCTGAGACCCGTCCCGTAGAGTAGTAGAGCTGAAATGTAGTCATGTGTGTATGTGTGTGCATGTGCTTCTGTGCTGTGAGGGTGACAGAGCCCTGGAACAGGCTGCATGGGGAGGCTGTGGAGTCTCCTTCCCTGGAGGTCTTCCACACCCACCTGGATGCTGCTCTGTGCCCCGTGCTCTGGGTGTCCCTGCTGGAGCAGGGGGTTGGACTGGATGATCTCTAGAGGTCCCTTCCAACCTCAACCATTCTGTGATTCTGTGATATGTGTGTCTGTATAGACGTAAATGTCTATTCCATGTGTATACATACATCTCTCTGTTTATTAAATCCTTCCCTTAACAGTTCTTTCTTTAAGAAAGTAAAAAGATATTAAAAAACTATGGAAACTTACTGTTTCTTCAGGCAGGCATATCTTATATTGTGATAGTTTAGACCTTTCAGGCCATCAGTTATTTTCTGTAATAAAAAAAAAAAAAGCTAGCAAAGGAACTTAAGTTTCTATCACAGGGAGAAAAGAGTCCATTTGTGAAATGGACATTTTGTCAGTGGACAGTACTGCTGAGTTCATAGGCTTAAATGAACAAGTAGTGTGTATCTGGGCAGCCACCACTGTTGCTTTAATCTGTTCATTTCTTTCTTCCTTTTCAGAACTGACAAAAAGAAGAGACCTAAAACTGCAAGGAAGGTGAAGATGGGGCTCTGTAGAAGATCAGCTATGAAGCACGCACTGCTCTCCAGAAAAAGAATAAAGAAGAAAAAGAGCCGCCCCCTTCCCTGTTGATATAGTTACCCAAAAGACTTTTTTGAGCCTGCTTTGATTCTATTTTTTGACCCTATTTGTGTTCAAAATAAAACCTGCTTGAATTTAAAGGATTGTCACTTTTATTACTGGAAAAAAAGACGCGGGACGCTGGCTCCAGGGGCCGGGAGCGGCGGGGGCCGGGAGCGGCGGGTGCCGGGGGAGGCCCTGGCTCTCGGCCCGCCCCGCGGCTTCGCTTTGTGTTTAATCCCGCTCCACGAGCCGGAGCCGCCGGGGAGGCAGAAAAATCCTCGGCGGCAGCGGGCTGGGCCGCGGCTGCAGCGCCGGCGGGAGGCGCCGCCGCCGGAAGCCGCCTCCGGAGGGCGGGAACGCGGGGCCGGGGCCGGGAACGCGGCGGGGCCGGGGCGGCGGGCCCGCGGGCGCCATGCCGCCGTTCCGGCAGGTCGGCGAGAAGCAGCTGCCGCAGGAGGTTCTCTTCATGGCCTGGTCCCCCAAGCGCGACCTCATCGCGCTGGCCAACCGCGCGGGCGAGGTGAGCGCCGGGCCGGGCCGGGCCTTTCCGCGGCCTCCCCGGGCCTGGCCTGCCCAGCCCGCGGCCTCCCCGGCCTGCCCGCGGCCTCCCGCCCCGCTCGGCATCCCCGGGAGCTTCCTTCCCAAGCCGGTTTAAACCGGCTAGCGCGAATGGGGAAATCACAGCTATTGTTATTACTAACAATATTTTTATTTATTTATCCATCTCGTGCACATATTTGCTTTCCAGGTCCTGCTCCATCGCCTTGCAAACTTCCAGCGCGTTTGGAGCTTGCCTCCGAATGAAAACACGGGGAAGGAGGTGACGGCTCTCGCCTGGAGACCGGATGGCAAAAGTAATGTGGAGTGTGTGAGTGCTGGGTGCAGTCAAAGCAGTAAAGAAACCCTGGGAAATCAGTGCAGGCTGGGGTGGTGCTTTTCCCAGGTGAAGGAAATCTCCAAGAAAACGGCATTGGAAGAAAGGGATAGCTTAATGTTATGGCTTTATTCCATTAAATGTTATGGGAAGGATGCACTGTTGAAGGCAACTGCAAAAGAGATTTGCAAAGTGAGTTTAAGAATCTTGTTTTCCAAGCTATAGCAAAGCTTCCAGTTCCTAAGAGCTGAAGAGTTCATGGACATACTGCAGAGTATGTTCATATGAACTAGAAAATTAATTGGGAGAATGGAGAAAGATCAAGACATACTGAGTGCAAATGTAGCTCAGTGAGTCCCAAGTTTTACCTTGTTGTAATAAAAAAAAAACTGCTATTAAAGAGTCTTCAAATCTAGATTAGTCTCAAAATTGCAGAAACTAATGCGTGTGCTTTGTAAGAACTGTCATGAGAAGCATGTATGGTCCAGCATGCAGATGAATAATTATAAGATCAGACTTTTGACTTAAATATAGGATAGGAGAATTAAAAATAGCATAGGAGAAAATAGATTTTAACTGAGAGTTTGGAGGCTGAATTAATAAAAGACAAGGAGAAAACTATATTCAACTATTCTGTCCAGTAATAGGCCTTGAAGGAACATTGTTTTCTAGTTCGGCATAAAATAAATACGAAGTTTTGCATGTTCGTTATTAATTTATTATTACTTTTCTTTCTCTAGTTTTGGCTTTTGGCCTGAATGATACCAAGAGGATTATTCTGTGTGATGTAGAAAAACCTGAAAGTTTGCACTCCTTCTCCGTGGACTCTTCCATTACCTACATGCACTGGATGGAGGTAACTGAGGAAAGCAGGTAGGTCTGAAAAGCTCTACAGGTAAATGTGGGCTATGTACTGCATAGGCTGTATTACTGTATAGTATATAGTTAGCACGTTACAAGTGAGTAAATGAAAGACTACAATACATAGCTTTATCACTTTCTAACCTTTTTATTAAAATTAACTTTGGAATTGACATTTTTATACGCTTAGTTGTAGTGATGAAATCTTCTTAAGGTTCCTCTAGGTTATATGGGAATATTGCAGCAAGACTTGAGCACTCACCTGTTAAGAGCTTGCTTAATTTGGTGTTAATATGAGGGCTGTCTCCTGCTTCAGTTTACATCAATACAAACTAATGTATTAATTTATAAACTATTTGTAATAATAATATATGAATCTATCTTGTTAACCAAAGAGAATATTGTATTTAAATCTTAAGTTCATTTATGTTTATTAGTCCCTGGCCTTTTAGTGGATTTGTCATGGGTGCAAATGCTTGAGAGTGTTTTAATACATTGTGACCATTTGAGCCTCTGCTGTAACTTTGGGGGTAGAAATAAATTCCTTTCCCCTTTTTGATAGTAAAGACAGTCATTCTTCCTTTTCAGTGTTCTCACTTCCTTTTACAATGCCGAGGATGAGTCGAATCTCCTTCTGCCTAAATTACCTGCGCTACCAAAAAAGTAAGAATTACGCAATGAAGATCTGATTTGTCGTGTTGTCATTGTTTTTAACTATTAATCTTAATGTAGTAAAATGCTTTGTATTACACATGTGCCCATTGTTACTAATTATTTTATTTTCAGTTATAGCACCACTGCAAAAATCTTTAGGTGAGAAACTCATTTTATCTCTATTTATTTTTTCTTCTTTTTATTTTTTTTCTGTTATTGAGATAAGTTACATAAATCCCAATCATATTTTTTTTTGTTTTCAGTGAAGAAAAGTCAGATGAGATTATGAAGCTTCTGGGGGATGTAAGGTAAGTTCTGTGGCTTTCTTTTTTAATGGTACAATATTGGATAGTTTTCCTTTTCAAGTTATTACTAACTTATTTTTAATGGTTGTGGAGGAGGGATGTGGAATGTCTCTTCTCATGTACAAAGATGAAGTCAAAAGAATGTTATTTTAATTAAAAAAAAAAAAAAAAAGTCTTCATCAGTTTCCATTTTTTTTCACTTTCTATTTAGAAAGGTCACCTGGTGTGTGCTGATTATCTTACCAGCAGCTGCTGTTGCTGCCATAGATGCTTTTCTTGGATAATGTTTTCTTGGTCTGCATTTGATGGGAATGTTGTGTGTGTTACTTAAGTTGATCTTGGGAACATTGTGAGTTCTTGTTGTTCCCGGCAGGGATTTGCTGTGGATTTGCCTTAGGGTAACAGAGCTAAACTTGACACATAACCTGAAGTGGGCTGCGTTAAGGTTACTTCAAAATAACGAAGTATTCTGAAGTATCTTTTACTGGGGAACCAGTGAGGAGCAGTTGCCTGGGGTCTAGAGTATGAGATGGAGATCAGCTCTGCTAAACACTTGCTGTACAACCTGCAGGAGGGCACTTTGCTCCTGTGTTTGTTTTTCCATTTCCTTTCTCTTACTGGCCCATATAGACCCATCGCTGAGAATCATGCCGCTCATTTCAAAATCTACCTCTCTGCACTAGCACCAATTATTAGACTTGATATCTCTTGTTACAGTAGGACTAAGAAAAAAGACAGGGGAGATGTGTGTGTATGTGTTGTAGGAGCCTTCCTGACTGTGCTCTTTCAGACATCCAATTAAACGAACCAAAAGCTTTCCAGATCCTGCTGTGCTAAATTCTGTATTTGTTTTAATGGAAACATTGCCTTTTCTCATATGGTAACCTGTGTAATAGAAATTACAGTTAATTTTCTGATGTTTATACAGGGACATACAAAATGTCATCCTTTCTTTTATATTGGATGGCATTACTCTTCACTGTAATGTAAGCAAGTATGTGTAGTTTGAAGGTATATTGCTGTAAGACAGCAACAGACAAACTCCTTCTCCAAAATTTCATGTTTTTAATGGAAAAACAAAGTGAGTAGGGAGAGCCAAGAGAGATCTGTGCCAGGTCCCATTCTTCCTTGTGACTCTAATGCTTGGTTACCTGTCACAGAGTGACTGCCACAAGCTCATTCTGCATGTAGTTGAGACAGAATCAGTAGCATTAAGAAAACTCTGATTCCTAAGAATGTGTTGTGGTCTGTGTTGGAAAGTGGTCTGATGCTAAAAACTGTTACTTTTTCCCTTTGTAAAGACTAAAGTTAGTGAGGGAGGACTTCTGTGCCTCAGTTTTGCCTGTTATTTTTTTCCCATTCTCTCCACTCATTTAGTGTCTGATAATACAACTCCTGCCCCTAAATATACACAGAAAGTGTTAGTGAAATCCAAGCTACTAACTGTTGGTTGTTCTTTAATTTCTTAGATCATAGCCAGTGCAGTGTTTCTTTTGGTGATTCATTAGGATATCTTTACTAACAGACTTGCATTTTAAATATTAAGGATTATATTTGTATGCATTAGAATCTGACAGACAGGTGTGACTTCTGATAGAGAAGATAGAGATAGAAAATAAGATACAGAAGATAAGATACAGAGAGAAGGATTGACAATTTTATTTTCTGGTACACTCTTCAACATGTATTCTTCTCCTTTTACAGGCTCAATGCTCTTGTTCTTGGTGGCAGCTCGGGATTCATTGAGGTTTATGCCTATGGAATGTTCAAAATTGCTCTTGTTACTGGGGTACGTTCACTTGCTTGCCAAGGAGTTTTCCTCAAAATACACCCAGATTGAATGAAACAGTAGGTGCATGCTCAGCAGTGAGTGAAATGGCATTGTTTCAAGAAAGGAATGATTGCTTGTCTGTCAGCAACCCTGTATAGTTCAATGTCTTGTTTCAAGTAAAACAAACTAATTTGGCATTAATCCACAGTAAGGGGTGCTTTAGTTTCAGTACACTGGCTGAAAATTTTATTTTGAATTTTTGTATGTAATTGAATGCGGCTACCTTTGTAGGTAAATCTACTAGCACAGTAAATACGTGGTTGTATTTCTTGTATAATTTCATTAACTTTTAAACTTGAATCCTTCAGGTGCCAGGTTCTTGTCGTGGCTTATGTTTATCTAGTGATTTGAAATCACTATCAGTTATTACAGAGATACAAGACTCTCCAGACAGTGAAGCAGAGATGACATATTTTCAGGCAAGTAAAATAAGTTTACAATGTTCTTTAAGAATAAAAAAGCTGTAGTTTAGTTACTTTGAAGTAGCTTCGTTGTTTTCCTATTATTTGCAGGAAAACCACAAACTACTCTCTTCAGTCTTTCTAAAATTCACTTCAGTTTAGCTTCTGGGTTTGTCACATTAACCTGCAGTCTCAGGGATGAGACTGTTCAAAGTGAAGCTGTGGCACATTCTTTTAAAATATTACATTGCGTACAATATTAATTTATTCAATTATATTTGTATTTATTCAGGCTTTCTTTATTTTGCACAAAAGACACATCAGCAGTGCAGTAAATTATGAAGGCTATCAAGCATAGACGTTCCTAAAATATTACTGTCAGGACTCCAAAATGCCAAAATAAGAATTTTTATCATGAATTTCTGTTGATTTATCAGAATTATTTGTGCTTCTTTGACTTAGAATGTATTTCCCTCTTAAAATCAATCTTGAGGAAATGAGAAAAGAGTGGTTTTTTTTTTTTTTTGTGGATTCCTCCCAATCTGTCTTTTCCTTTCTGTAGTCTAAAATTTCTCTAGAGACAAATCATCTGTTAACTGTTACTTGTTTTGTTTGTCACAGCTGGACACCAGTCTCTTATCAAGTTACTTACCTGAAGTAACTCGAATGGCTCGAAAATTTACTCACATTTCAACTCTTCTACAGGTACAATTTTGCTTTGACATCTCTAATTTCACATTTTCTATAGATTTCAGTCTGTAAAATACAAATAAAATGTTATCTAGTAGGGAATTTAAGTTGATTTTAAGTTAATGTAGATCTCTGAGTTGGATATTTTATAGTATGGTTAGTGTATCTCCTCCTTGTAACATCTTGGTCTTGATGTGTATTGAAGCTGGGGAAAAAGTTATAAAGCTCTAATGCTTGTGTCTGTGTTACAGTATATAAAGTTATCATTGACATGCATGTGTGAAGCCTGGGAAGAAATACTGATGCAGATGGACTCCCGGCTAACAAAGTTTGTGCAGGTACTGCAGAAATACTCTTCTTGCAGTAGGTCTTTTGATGCTCTTAACTTATTTTGCATCTTAATGCTGCTTAAGTTTAATGCCCCCCAGACAACAGCCTCTGAGTTGAGGCAACCCAGAAGCTCTTCCATGTTAAATGCTCTGAAGCTAAAGATACCTGAATTTAATAAAGCATGATCATAATGTCATATTTCTATATTTTATTTATTCCAAGTTTTTCAAAGTGATAATTTCTGACTTCCACAGTTGCTGATCAGTTGTTTTCTATTTAAGGTTGTGTTCTTCTATCAATCAGTCACTGAGAGGCTGCCTACTATAAATATTGAGTGCAGTCCCCCAGCACTTGTAGCCTGTTTCAAAAGAGCAAGAGTAACAGAGTCATGCTTTGGATGTTGTTGATTGGCTTACATCTTGTGGCCATTGATCATGGCTAAAAGTTAATTTAAACTAATAATGATTTTTTTTTAAAACCGTAAGTTCTTGGTGATGCTGAAATAATTGGAATTTTTACTGGGGAATAGAATTGAGAATAAATTACTTTGAGGTTTTAGTGATCAGCGGTCTGATTTCAACATTCAAGAATATGCTTGTCTTTTCCTATGTTCATTTTTTTTCCTATATACTAATGTGAGATTATTTGGTAGACTGAATTTAATCTCTTTACCTATCTATTTCAATCATTTTGACTGGCAGGAAAAGAATACAACCACTTCTGTTCAGGATGAGTTTATGCAGCTGTTATTATGGGGCAAAGCAAGGTAGTTACTGTTGTTTTATCTGAGTATGCATTTGCATTTGGAACTGAAATACAAAATGTAAGCATATTTGGTTCTCTTTTTTTCCTCCAACTCCTGTCCTCAGTCTGGAACTTCAGGCATTATTAATGAACCAGCTGACAGTAAAGGTATGTTAATGTTTTTAAAATCTTCAAAACATGTATTTCTATATCTTTTAATTAATATCCTGTTACATAAACATACGTTAACATTTCTTTTTTTAACAGGGTTTAAAGAAACTTGGTCAGTCCATAGAGTCTTCGTACTCCAGTATACAAAAGTTGGTCATAAGTCACCTGCAGAGGTAAGTTGCAAGATATGCAATGAATTAGAGAGAAAGTGGCATATTATATGCCCCACTGAAAGCATTTGTGCTGTATTAGGATTTCTGTGAACGTAGGTGTGTTGGTGTGGAGACTGTGGTGATGCAAAATGAAATAAATATAATTTTGGATGCTGAAGAATTTTTAAACATACTTTGAGCAATCCTTATGAAATCCCAACGCTGTCGCTGACTAGTGTTTGGGTAGGAGCCATGCAAAACATTTGTAGTAACTTTGGGTTGTGGTTAAAGTCATTTTTCTGTGAAATAATAATTTCTTGCACATAAATAGCTTTTATATACCAGATTACTGTATAAATGTTCCCACTTCACCCATGTAATAAAAATTCATTGTGCAATGAAATAATGAGTTTCCAAAGGACTCAATAAAAGACTTTACTACTTTGCTCTGCCTTCCTAGTGGCTCTGAGGCACTGTTATACCACTTGAGTGAGTTGAAAGGAATGGCATTATGGAAACAAAAATATGAGTCTCTGGGATTAGATGCATCTGGAATTGAAGGTACAGTAGTGTTTGTGTGCTATTTACTCACTGTCATTCTACTTTTTAAAGCTTAATAATAATGTTCTGCTCTATTTGTAGATGCTATTACTGCTGTTGGTTCTTTCATCCTGAAAGCAAATGAGTTGCTTCAGTAAGTATAAGACTTGGAGACAGACAGGTAGATTAATTAATTTATTTTTAGGTTAAAAAAAAAAGCTTATTAAGTCATGTATCTGTGGGGAATCATGTGGCTGGGAGGAGTGGAAGATGGGAGGGCAAATCTCATCTCACTGGACCTTGGAGAATCCCACCTCAAGAGCAGTCTTACTGTGAAGGATGCTTTAAGCATCCTTTAAAAAAAACCTGATGCTTGCACCTATATATGCCATTTAACAAAGATGGAACTTACACCGGGGCAGCTTGTGACATAGAGACCAGGGAGTTTCTTTTCTTGTTTCTCCTACAGGGTTATTGACAGCAGCATGAAAAACTTCAAAGCGTTTTTTCGATGGCTCTATGTAGGTAAGCTTTATTCCATAGTAAGCAGGCAGCATTGATTTTGTATTGTAAACATTGACATGTTGGCAAGTAATTAAGCCAATCTGAAGTCTATTTATTGTTATCACAGAAAATTCTGGGACACACAATAGGTTATGTTTGGAGCAACAATGGTTATAAATTTATGATCAATATACTAATTAGCCATAGGTCCCAGTTATATTTATGTAGACAGAATTCAAAATACATGTAGGTATTTTATATGCTTATCCTGTAATATGTTATTCCAAGGAGTTTTCTGCTTCATGACCAATTTGACTTGGAGAAATGAGGGCTGTGTTTTATACAAATTTTGAAGTATGGTCTGACTGGCTGGTCCGTACTCCTATTTTTTTTTTCCCTGGTAGGGAATTAGATAGCAGTAAAGTTCTGCACAAGTATAAACATTCTCGGAATGTGTTGATGCATTTTATAGTCTCCTCAAACCGTAGCTGAATAGCTACAGATTAAACATAAGAAAGAACCAAGGAACTTGATGTTTTAATGTTGCTAGTTTTTATAAGTGTTTGTAAATACATTTACCATTTTAGTTTTTAAACTGTTTTGCAGATAAAAAAAAGCAATTTTGTAAGTCACATCAGTCATTATAATTTCATAATAATTAAAATTATTGTATGCCAGTTTGTAGGTGCTATAACTACGTTTCTGGTGCTTTTAAACTTAAAAATTGCAGAAAGCAGAACCATAAGAATTCTCTAATGTAATATTAACCCTTTAAATAATTGCTCTTTGTGAAACTAGGTGGAGAGCTCTGTATGTAAGCCTTATTGATTAAAAATGACTTTTTTTTTTTTTGCAATTCTCTTAATGCATGAGTATTGTTATGCACAATATAACAGTGTATTATAGATTTTCATTTTAATACTGTTAGTAGGAAAAGAAATCCTTACGAACCCTTAATAATTTAATCTCCATCTTGTAGTGATTGGAGTGCAGGTAAAAAAGATTTTTAAAAAACTATATGCAGATTAGTATTGCAAATAAGTGGGACAAGTGAGCCTTAATTGCAGTCTCAATTCGTAGTCTTTCATTGTAGAGTCTTTTTTTTTTTTCTGAGAAATCTTTCTATATTATTACCAGTGTGTAATAATACTGTAGTTTACCAATATTATTACACAGTTGTGAAAAAAGATAAGAATATTAGGGGGGAAAAAAGAGCTATTAGTAAATAAAGAATATCACTTTTCCCTCAGCCATGTTGAGGATGTCAGAAGATCACGTGCTTCCTGAGCTGAACAAGGTAGTAGTAACACTGTTAATTTGTGGTGATATATTTTTATATTCTGCCGAACTTAGAGGGCAGGGTTAAAGTCTGAATTTTGGTTCCAAAACTTGAACAATAATATCTGTACTGTTTCTTTAAGAAAGTTGATGGCCTCAGCTTCAAAGTAATGCACTGTTTCACAAGTATTGCTTTTTCTTTGTTAATACTGCTCTTCTTACAAAGCATGTATGTGAATGTGTGACAGCTGTGAACTACTAGCTTAGTGGCTCCCTATATGCCCTCAATAACCTCTTTTAGTCCATTTCTGAAAATATCAAGGCCCGAAAGCCTGCTTTTAGTGCATCCTTCTCCAACAGTTCCCTCTTTTTCTGTGACCCAAGTCAGTGGGATTTTCATACCTTTCCCAATGACTTGGAAGGGGAGCTGGGAATACACCTGCACGGTGCTTGCAGGCTGCACCAGATTGGGGAATGCAGTTGATAGGTGCAAGGGCAGAGCTGTCAACCACAGTGACCTGGGCAGCCAGGATGGTAAGGAGGCTGGAGCAATCATCCCAGGGGGAGAGGCTGAGGGAGGTGGGCTTGTTTGGCCAGGAGAAGATGCAGTCCTTGCAGTTTCATCCTTCTTTTCCTTCCTTTCTTATAGATGACGCAAAAAGATATCACATTTGTTGCTGATTTTCTTACTGAACACTTCAATGAGGTAAGCTGTGTTGGTTTGCTGAATACCAAGTACTGTGACTGGTTTTGTTGCTGATGGTTGAACTTGGAGATCTTTAGGGAAAAATTCTTTAGGGAATTTAGGGAAAAATTGAATCTTGAGGGTTTTTTTTTTTTTTTTTTTTTTTTTTTTTTTTTTTTTTTTTTTTTTTTTTTTTTTTTTTTTTTTTTTTTTTTTTTTTTTTTTTTTTTTTGTATACTAGTTGTCATTCAACTTTAGGGTTAAAATTTCCTTTTGTACATGTTTGTTTTTCAGGCACCGGAGCTCTATAATCGTAAAGGAAAGTACTTCAATGTGGAGAGAGTTGGCCAGGTAAAGAACTAAGGAATAAATAGGAAAAAGAATAAGTACAGAAATCCTTAGATAGAAAAAATGTAAAGCTTTTCTTCCCTCTCTGTGCCTTTTCCCATGTTGCCCGTTCCAGCTATGATAAGAGAGTATTAATTATTTTCCAGTATTATTAAGGAGTATTTAATTTTTTTTGTGTAATCTTACCTTATGTATACTCTATTTTAACAGCTGAAATTATTTTGCAACTAGCAATATTAGTGTAAAACTGAAATCTGCTTGTCTTTATGCCATTAATCATGGAATTTCAAAACATTTGCACTCATCCTTCATTTTAAGATTGAATTCACATGGAAATATCACTGTTTACAATAATTTATTTTCTTATTAGCTCCTGGAAGAGTGGAGGATTTAATATTAAGACTAATTCATACCATATTAAGGGAAATGTTTAACGACACGTGAGGGACAGTGTTGGAAGTGAATTCTGATGTCCTTTATTCCTAAACAATGATCTTGTAATTATCTCTTTCTTTTGTAGTATTTGAAAGATGAAGATGATGACCTAGTATCACCACCTAATACAGAGGGAAATCAGTGGTTTAACTTTCTTAAAAATAGTACCCATCTTAAAGGTAACTTGTGCTTTATACAGTGAATCAAAGAACTATGTAGATCTTAACAAATTTAGAAGAATAATCTGGTTTTCATGCTTAAGTTATTTCTGTGGTGTTGGTTATGTGTTTTTATCTAAGTAGAATAAAATAAATGGACCTTGTTATTTAACAGAGTTTTCACATAGCTGTTTGAATATTCAGACAGTTTCCCTTTTCTGGATATTAGGAGTTTCCTACTCTTTATAAACAAGTGTCAGAATGTTGGTTTCTAATGAAGCCCAGGAAGATGTCTATTTTAGGAGACTTTAATTCCTAAGGAAGTATTAATAAAGACTCTAAGGAAGTAATAATACACTTGGGTCATACCTGGGGGAAGCTTCTTCATTTGTTCTGTCTGGGATTTAAGATTTTATAGTACTCCTACACTTTTTTTGTTTAATTAGTGTTGAAAGGGAAGTAAAAGACAATAACAAACTGATGCTGAGAATGACCAGAATAGTCAAAGTTTCCATTAACCATAGAAACTATGGACTACAAAGTTTCTACAGTGTGAGCTCTCTTGTTATTATGAGAGGGAATTTGCCATAGTTGCCTTTTTCAGTCTGTTAACAATTAAATGAAAACTGGGGAAGCTGTTGCACTTTCTTCCATTTGGCAAAGCAATCCCTAGAAATATTTTAAACATACTTTTAAAATATTTTGATAATTCAGATAAACCTATATAGACTATTTGACACTTCTGTTCACTTCTGTTCCCATCCAAGATCCATGATTGTTTGTAGACAGATTGCTGTAAATGTTTTTGTATTATTTAGTTATTGAGATATGTTTGTCTTGCTCTCTTCCTAGACCTCTACGGTTTATAGAGATAGGAATGTCACAAGAACTTCTTTGTTTGACACTCTTAGCCTCTTTTGGTCTCCTGTATTGATTTGCTGATTAGCTTATCTTTTGTAATTTTTCCAGCTAAATATTGGAAAAGAAACAGATTACATATACAAAATAATTATTAAGATTTATCTTAAAAACTAAGTGTCTTTTTATCATGTCTTTTCCTTCATAAGAGGGAATGGATCATGTTGTACTCAAAACACAGCTACTATCAAAAGTATAGAAATGGTTTTGCTGAAAAGGGATATTTCATGACAACTGCATTGCTGGTCTGGGCTACCTGCAGCCTCCCGTTTCTGTAATTTCCAGTGGGTGATGAGGGATTGCTGAAGAGGCGAACAGGCCTCCACTCCTTCATTTCCCTCATGTGGTGTTGTATTACAGATATAATTAATAAAAGGACCCTGAGATCCTGTCGACCAAGCTTCTGTTCTGTGGGGGCTAACTTCAAAATTAAGCCAGGTTTATCACAGCCTGTGCAGGGGAGTCCTGAGGCCCGCAAGGAGAGGGCCCCCCGGCCTCTCTGGGCACGCTGCCCTAGCGCCTCAGTGCGCCTCCTGGAAGCTTTTTTCTTTTTTTCTGGTAATTCCCTCACTGTAACTTATGACTGTGACAGCTTCTTCTCTCGCTGCACACTCGAGTGAAGGATATTGCTCTGCCTTCAGAAAGTCTTCTGGGAGCTGCAGGGGCCAACAGGCCCCTCTCCTTAGCTCTCTCTCCTGCAGGCTGAGCCAACCCCTCAGCTTCTCCTCATAAATCGTGCACTGCAGCCTCCTGACCATCTTAGTGTCCCTCCACCAGCCTCGCTCCATTTTGCATTTTACAGTACATTTGCATTATACAGTATATTTTTAGAAGTATGTGAATTTTTAACATGAACTTTCATTTATCTGTTTACAGAAAGCCCACTGTTGTTTCCCTATTACCCTGAGAAGTCGCTACATTTTGTCAAAAGGCAAATGGAAGAGATCATTGATCAGTGTTTACAGAAACCAGCTGTAAGTTCAGTCTTTACAAATTACAACTTTCCTTTGGGGTAGCACTCAACTAAAGACCAGGGGAAACTTTTAACATTAATCTTTGCTTTTGGCTGCTTACCCCATAGGTGGTAGCACACGGCCTTGCTTCCCCTTTGCTGGGGGTCTCGAGCCTTTGGCTAGGAGCAGAATAGTGGGATGTTTCTCAGTTTCTTTCTTATTTGACCCTGTACATTAATGGAATCTATTTGAACATGAATTAGCATCGTGTATGCACTATTGTATAGCTCTATTAGGTGGCAATATATTCGTTTTAATATTTTGAATAAGTGCAGAGGAAGTGTGTCTAGTGATAGTAGTGTTTGCAGGGGGGGGATGTTTATTCCAGCACAGATACTGATGGCTTTCTCCTTCAAATGTACTTGGGTTTTACTTTGCCTTTATTTTGCCTTGAAAAGGTGTATAGCTATGAGTAACTTCTTGTATCTTTTGGTTTATTTTCATTGTAATTCATTCATTGTTAGGATGTAATTGGAAAGTCAGTGAATCAAGCAGTCTGCATGTCTCTCTACAAAACTTCTCAAAGGTATTTATTGCATTGTTTTTAAAGCTCAGGTATACAACATTGTGTAAGTACTTTTTAAACTGGTTTTGCTTTCCTTTCAGTGAAGATTCCACACCGCAGTTATTTAAACTTCCATTTCTGTAAGTATGCTGCTATTCTCCATTGTGTTTCATTTATCAGTTACTGTAATTTGATCTTTTTATTTCCTCCCCTTGCGTTATAGGTGGAATGATAAAACCTCCAATATCCATTATGTTCTCTTCACCATGTTAGAAAGCTCTGTTTCCAAAATATACATTTTGAGGAGACACACAGATACTTCCAGGTAAAAAAAATGGGAGAAGCACTGTGTTTGTGAGCTTTAGTACTCGTGTGTACAGCCAATTACCACTTGAATCTTTCTGTAAAAAGGGATAAGCAGTACGAGCACAATCCCTCTTTGACTGAATCTATAGGTGAGGAGGACATTGGGGAGAGTGATAGGAAGATGAGGTAGGAGTTTGTGTCTTAATAGACTTTAAGAATCTAGTCACAAGACCCAAGTTGTTTCTAGGTTTAGGATTAAAAAAAAAAATCAAGCTCCTTTAGTTTTGCAGAATTACTCACAGAAATTACTTTCATGAGCGATAACATGTAAGGAACCAAACTTTAAATAGTGGTTTGTCTTCCTGTAAGTGTTATTCTTTTGTTAACCTCTTGCAGCCTGTATTTTAGTGCACTAATAAAAAATGGGAGGGTTGATTCATAGGTGAAACATGTCTTCTGGGTGTAATTTTGTGCAGCTTCAGGAGTTTCTGCACCCAAGTTGCCATTTGTCACTGTCTCAGTTCTGATGCAACTGCTTAAGTTGTATTCTGTCAGAGAGATCACTGAAATGTCTTGACCTTAAAAAAAATCAGAAACTCCTCCCAAAAGGATTTATTTTATAAGCTGGGTTACTTCATGTGAGGAGATGATGAACTGTGATGGGGTGGGAATTTTTTAAGTGATTTTATTGCAGAAGAAAATGTCTGGTGAAGCTATTCTCTGTGTTTTCAGTTGGGAGTCTCTGATGACAAAATTACCGCCTCATGGTGTACTTTCTGTCTTGTTTTTTCCCCCCAGTAATGTTTAAAGCAGTCTGAACAGGTGTTTTTACTGAGTTCGATAATAACTAACTTAACAGACCTGAGACTAGGACAGTTGAGCCAGAAATTGATCAAAGAACACAAAGCTACAGCCAGATGCAGTTTCCCAATTGAATTTATTTGGCATGTTTTGTTGAGGGAAGAAGAAAATAAAAGGTTTCCTTCCAGTGATATTGTTCAGAGATACAGCCATGTGTTGTGTAAAGTCTAGACAGACTGCAGCATCTCTTTCTGTAGCACATCAGAGTTCTTTAGATTTCCTGAGTGGAAAAATAATTACCCAGGTATAATGAATGGTCACTTTTTTTTTTAGATCTGTCAATAATGGACTTATTGCTGTAGAGTTTGGAAGCTTCTTGAACAGCAGTATAAATGACAGCTCAGACTCAAGGTCAGTATATCTAGTTGACTTTCGTTCCAGAACTGCAGCTTGAAGATTGAAGGCTCTGTTTTCCGGTGCTTATTACATGGAGTTAGCTTCTCAGGTCTTGTTGTTTGCCTTTTGTCCTGCCAAACAGGCTTAGTTGCCTAGCTTGTAGCCTCTCAGGGAGTCAGGCTATAAGACAGGACAAAGGTAGGAGAAGATCCAGGATTGTGGGAGCCTTATTTTTTATGCCAACTGAAGGTAAACTACAGCTTTCTAGTTAAAAACAAAACTATCTGGAAACAGCTCTTTTATCTGTAATGTTCTTAAATTAAAACACAATGAGAGTTGAGGTGCCTGAATGAAAGTATTCTAGAAGATGTTGGACCAGCTTATCCTTTAGCAAAGAACGGCCGAATGAGGTTGCCCTCTGTGCTTTGAGTTTCTAAGTGTTCCTTGTGTTTACTCCTCCTAGCATCCTTATTTCTTCCCATTTTAAGTGAAATGTGAAAAGTTTTTTGGTCCTTGAAATATTGCAGTGTTTTTGACTGTCTTTCAATGTCTTGGCTGCAGGACAGTATTTTACAGTTTACAGTAAAGTTCACTGCCATTTATATATCATTAACACTGTACATCCTAAAAATATTTCAGTTTTGTATTCACTTTTATTTTTTGAAACTTTCCAAAAGATAAATGCTGCTTTTTATTTATTTCCCCATAGGTGCTACAGTTGTTTAGATGCACATTTCTATGATGATGAGACAATAACTGTAGTTCTGAAGGAGAGTGTGGAACAAGAGGGGAAGGAGAGAATCTTGGCTCAGCTGCCTTTGTCTTCAGTATACACTGATGAGGACCAAGAAAAGGAATTCATCTGGGATTCTGCTAAAAGGTATTTGAAAGTCTTTCCTTGAGTTTTAAAATGCAGAGCTGAAAAGCAGGTTAATTTCATATTTTCATTGTCTACAGTTATTTGTACTTTCTGTGTATAAATATTTTAAAGACCCAAACCTTTCTCGTGTTATAGGAGTAGGCTGAGGTTTTTAATTTCATTGAAGTTTCCTAAACAGTTAATTTTATGGGTTGTTTTTTTGAGACCAAATTGTCCGTGCATTTGAATCTTCTTGAATGAAATGAAAGGACCTATTCTGAGGACATCCTGTAGAAACAGAAATGTTACTACATTCCTTAAGAGAACGTTAACTTTTCTGGTCAAAATACTTAAGTTTCACTTTTTTTTTCCCTCTCTCTGGTGGATGACTTAATATATTATGTTACCTGAAACTAAAGAGACATACTGACTTTTATGTCACAAAGAATTGTATATTGAAGAATAAATAGAATACTAAAGAATAAAGAGTCTATTTAAAACAATTTAAAACAAGTCTATTTAAAACTAATTCTGGCCACTGTGTTAAAGAAAGAATCTCTTCATACATATGAATTCATACAGTCTCTTCAGTGGCGGCCAAACTTAGATGTAAGTGGAGGCATTGCCTTCAGCACTTTGTTCTGAAACTCTTCTTGCAGAGAAGAAGCTTGAACCAAGCTCTTTCTCTTGCTGTAGAGGATGTTGCCCAAGAGATTAAGCTCTAAAGATGAAGATTAAGCTCTAAACTCCATTTCTTTCTGTTGTAGCCTTTTACCTCAGCTGAAATCTGGCATGTTTCCCCAGACAATCAGGCCAACTGATTTTTTTTTTTTCAGTACTAGAGTTGTTTCTGATGCACTAGGTCTGTGCTTCTGTTCTGGTTGTGTGCAGGCTGGAGGAACAAAGCGGTGAGATATCCACACGGACAGTGTTTTTGGAGAATCAGTGGAGAGTGCTGGAGAATATGAAAGCTCAGTATGTTGCTGTAAATGGTATTAGAAAAGTTTCCTGTGTGGTAAGTATAGTACCTGTCAACAGCCTGTGAATAATTATAAGTAATTTGTGCTATGATCGGAGGGAGTAATAACGTGTTTCTGTTAACTTAATGAAATTTATTAAGAAAGTTTTTTTTACTGGCAGATTTTCTCATAATCTGTTACAAGTGTGTCAGGATGCAGTCATACTTTTCATAACACCAAGTGGAAAAGTTAAACCAAAGTTAACAGATAGTTCGTGTTGCTCTTCAATCTGAAAAGCAGTAAAACACTTGCTGGTTTGTTGTTATCTCCTTTTCAATGAAAACAAACATTTCATAAAGGTTATTTTAAAGCCATTGACCAGCGTGTAAATTGGTATTGGTTTGTGGTTTTGGGGATGGGGGAGGTTGAGTGATATTGTTTTATTGGTTTGTTAATGAAGTTTTTTAATATTTCCATAGCTAAGTTCGAATCTCCGTCATGTGAGGGTGTTCGAAATGGATGTAGAAGATGATGGGGAGGCTGAAGAGGAAGAAGAAGATGAAACTCCAGTTGCAGCTGGGGAGCCTGAAGAGGTGAATGAGTCTGCAGGCAGCCAAGACAATGTGAGTGGTGCTCCTGCTGAAGAACTGCCAGGGGAGACTGAAGAACAGGAATCAAGTCTGGATCCTTGACATCGGCTTTGATACTGGGAAAGGGACAAAGCTGAAATCCAACATCAGGGCACCCTCCTGGCTTGTGATACACCTGCTCAGCAGCATCCACATGCTGTGTGTGTCAGGGCACTGCAGAGAGCTGGGGCTCTCTGTGTGCTACAGTCTGTTTGCTGTGTTTCTTTGGGGGGTGGGAAAGCACATTACTGATGTGATTTCTTCTAGAGTTTTTTATTTGCTGTTTTGTATAGGTGGGAATAATAGGAAATAACAGAAGTTTTCCCAGCCAACCTGTTCAGTCCTGAATTCTGCTCTTAACAAAAATGACCTTGTATGTGATAATGATAGTATCGCATGTTTTAAGGACCAAATTATTTCCCTCTCAGACTGTGTTCTAATGAATGAGTGCAAAGACTTCTGGTAGAGCCAAAATTTAAATGTGTGTATTGCCAACAGCATGCCTGCAGATCAGTGTAAAACCAGTGAGACACCAAAATTTAGCAACTGTTAATTACATTAAAAAATATTTTTGTCTACATTTGTATTTACAATGTTTGTAATGTTTGTTCAAACTGTGAGGGTTAATGGTCAGTGCAGCGTTTTTGTGTGTTTTGTCAAAAATGTGTGTGTCCCTCAATGTGCCTTTGGTTCTATGAGATTATTCTTGAAATTCTGTGTCTCACTGATATTTTTGTAATGAAAAGTTACAACAGAGAGTCTATTTTTCTATTCTGATGTGGCATTATGTTCTTCCATAGGCTTAGTGTATTTGTGTTCCTTACTAATACATGTTTTGTCCAGTAAGAGCTAGAAACTTAAAATGTTTGTTCAAAAAGCTAGTAAGTAACAGGAAAACAAAGCTGTTAAGTGCATGATCTTCTTTCAGGACAGTGAGTGAACCTTGGAATGTGACAAGAAGCCAGGTTTTACACCAGTTTTTACCCTTTTAAACAAAACAAAAAAACCAACAGCAAATGTTGGTTTGTCAGAGACTTCTGATTTTTTTTTTCTCCTTCCTTAGCAGCCTCTGCTGCCCTTTGAAGAGTGTGGGGGGCAAATTTGGTAAGAGATGTGTTCTAGCTTATCCTTAACTGTTAGAGGGGCTGGGAGTGGCTGGACCTCATCTCTTAATAGGGGCACCAAATTCTGTGGTAACTATAGGCCTGGCTCAGGCAGTAATGGATTCACAGTCTGTCGACTGTAGGTCCCATCACCTTCAAAACAGCGACTCAAAGGAGCACAAAGAGCATGACCAGCTGTAGGCCCAGCTCTGGCAGTACCGGATTCAGGAGCACTTGACAGTCTGTTGATGGTTTGGTCCAATTGCCTTCCCAAAAAGTAGTCGTGTTCACGTATAGCACAATTTATTCAAATGCAACATTTGGAGAACAGGTTTCCGATGTCAGTACAGGAACTTCTCTACTACAGTGTGGGGTTCTTAGCTAGTGCCTAGTGTACAAATGTGCAATCATCACTCACCCCAGGAGCTGGGAGAAGGCTCTCAACCTCGAGCAGTCTCCTCAGGTGGCCTCTCGACCTGAGGGAGAGGAAAGGAGTTCAGCCTGTTGACTGATCCAGAAGTTACGATGGAGTCAGCCCTTTCTCCTCTTCCTTCCTCACTGTTTCTTCTTTTTTTCTTCCTTCTTTCTCCTTCCATTTCCCTCCTTAGTTCACCTTTTATATATATTCTTTTACATTTAGGCAGAGCTTGAGTGACTGTAGTCATACTTCCATTATTGATTGATTTAAAAAGTCTCCTGAGTTGAGCGAAAAGCTAGAGAGCATGCTCCGTGAGGAGGGGTCATTCCGTGGAAGCAGGTAACTTTTGGGATAGGGTTGTGTATTGATATTATAATGAACCACAGAATGAAGAGAAGTTTGAGCAAAGTCCATGGGAAGAGACTGATCTGCCACCACTGTTGGCCCAGCACCAGACATCTTATCATACTGTGTGACTTATCAGCTGCATGGCATGACCAGGTTGCACCTCTGCAGGGAGAATGACAGATTTGGCCGCGGTGTCTTCACTGTGCTCCACCCTCCATTCACTCATCAGCTGCGGCGCCATCAGGTCACCATCTCCAGAGGGAAACCAACAACGTTTGGCCATGGTGACTCCATTCTGCTCCACTCTGCCTTTACTCTCTTTAGTGTGTACTAGAAGGGCAGGCAGACTGTGTTCCCAAGGGAATTCTGGAGGGGTAGATTCAGTACATACCAACCATCCTGGAAGCAGTAACTCTCATCTCAAGCAGGCCTCTGTAAGCCCATAATTTCTGCTAGGCCCTTTTTTTTTCCCTCTAATTTCCCCTTTCTTGAGCAATTCTCTCAGTCTCCTTGGAAGTTCTTGGCTATTTAGTGCTGTTCTCTAACAGATGCTAATGATTAAAGGCCCCCAGAAAGCTGTAAGACAGCAAAGGTCCCATCAGAAGTGCTGTGAATTTAGTTATTCTTGCTGAGCAATTGCTGCTTTTACAGAAAGAACTCAGCTCAAGCCCATCCTTGTGATCTTCCAGGAAGTTTTTTGCCACTGGTCTAACTTCAAAAAACACACGAGTGCTTGGAAGCAATATTTTTGCTGTACTGTCTTCTGCATAGTTCAGTCCATAGGTGTATGGAAATGTTGTGATCTCTTCTGCCTATAATTGTTTCTGAATTGGTAAGATGAATTGTGTGCCATGCCAGTGTTGACTGCCCTTTGGACATCTCCCTGGGGTTACTCTTTGCACCTCTCTGGTCCAGTTTTGGACATGAGCAAGCAGGAGTTTTGTACGAGGCTTCACAAAAGACATACGCAGTTCTTCCTTTTCCCAGTACAAATGCATCCATTTAGATAAGTACTTTTCAATGCATCGCTGATTCCTTCTGTCAAACTTCATTTTTATTTTGCTACCGAATTACTGTTACTGTAAATGTTCATAATCTGCTGATGCATCTGGTTTTGAAAGGATGATAAGAAGTGATTCTGAGATGCTTTTGAGGGTTTTAATGCTGTCTGGACCTAGTGATCTAACTTGTCACCTTGATCTTGAGGTGGATTGATCTTGATCTGAGGTGGATTGATAACTGGCTGATAACAAAAAAAAGCCTATCCAAAATCAGCATGTGGTTGCCAACCTGAAATGAACTCAGAAGAACTCAATAGCAGGTACCCCTCAAAGACCTCCTGGATTCAAAAGTCTTGGTGCCCAAATGTTGCACAGTCTGCTCCTACACATGCGTCCTGGTGCCTGTTGCGTACGTTGGAGTGAGAGTGTGAATGAGCGAAATCAGTTTTGTTTGAAAATGAAATCGGCCTCCCTTGGCATAGTGGCTGGTTTAGCCTTGCTAATGTTGCTGCTGCATTGCTGTTGCTTCCTACCTAGTAAGGGAAAATGTGAAGGAAGGGCCTGGGTTCCTCTGCAAACTCTACATCCAAGGCCAGATATCCAAGATACAGATATAACTGTATGTCTTTAAAAATGATTGTCTAAAACTGCAATATTTTTGCCTTTATTTTTTATCATAGAGTTTCAAAGTTGATTTGTTGCTCCTTCATATTGGGACCAGATGCATTTGCTTGTGTTTGCACCTGCAGGAGTTCTTGGTAACCCTCTTGTGACATACTTTAGAAATTAAAAAACTTTGATATATGGAAAGGATGGTTGTATTGCCAATAAAATGAATTAACCCTGGTTGCCCCTCATCCTCTGTTTCTGATACTGATAAATCATTATTAGGTATTCACATTAAAGGACTTTTGTCAGTGATCCACAAATATACACCTTTATTACATGTTATTTTGTTTTCATTTTTAATGTTTAAAATGTTAAAAAAATTGGAAAAAAAATCTATTTAAAGAATCACAGTAGATGAGTATGTAAATGATCACATGTGAAATAACTGATGTGGCATCCTCTTAAAAGGATGAAATCTACATTTTGAAGGTAGAGAGAAAGTAGGACCTGATTTAAATCAAGGGAATTTATGTCTGGCTCAGAATGAATAACAGTCCTAAGAAAGTTGGCTTGAATTGGTTTTCAAGGAGGAGCTAGAATGAGAGGACCAAAGTGTAAGGGGTTTTGATCAAGTTGCAGCTGGAGTTGCATGTAGAGATTTCTCATCTTTTTTTTTTTTTAACATCCTTAATATATCTTATCTTTTTAAATTGCTGATAATTTCTAGATTGAGAGCTTCATTATTCGATCCTGAATGAAGAAACAACCTTATCTGTCCTGGTTGAGTATACTGACACTTTATTGTCACAATTCAACCTCTTTCCAAAGTCCTGTGCCAGCCTATCTTGAACCTAGCAAGACTGACGTGAGGTCAATCTTTGGTTCCAAGGTCCTGGTCAAAGGAGATCTTGGGCAGAGCAGAGGGGAAGGTCTTTGCCTCTGTGCTCCACCTTTCAGCTTGATACTGTGTTGCTACGAAGGCCGAAGCTTAGCTGATGTCAGTCAACATCCTTCAATCAGGGCATTAGCGTGAGCAGAAAGCAGCAAATCTTATCTTTACAGTTGATACAGTTGGTAGGAGTCAAGGGTAGTAACTCAGACCAAATAAATATGCTTAGAACATTTTGGACCCTTTGAATGAAAGCACCCATTATTAGTAGAACAAAACCCATCAAGAAACAGATGGTGTCCGTCTCCTCTACGTGAAGTTGTGTCAAAGACCCCATTGGCGTGCTGGAATGGGGTTGTTCAAAGTGAAGGTGGCAGGAATCAGAAGTGTGTCCTGCTTGCACATTCTTTGGGGAGTTCTTTGAGTGAATGACTGTGGAATTTGCACCTGCCATTTCTGCCATTTCCTCAGATTTTTTACTGTTTTTTTTTAATATTTTTTTCCCTGTGTTACCACCATAGACTTTCATTTTTAAAGCTTATGTTAGAAATGATCTTTTTTTTTGATTCCCTGATGTCTTTCAGACATGCTAACCTATATGTACAAACAACAACAGCACATGCAAGTTTGTTAACACTGAGTTAAACTTGGGACAGCCCAATTTGCAGTGAATCACTTTCAGGAAAACACCAGCAAGGTTAATTGAACTCCATCTGATTGTGTCCCTGTCCTGCTATGCAACCTATGCCCAACACATGGTGCTCATAGTGCAGCCATCTGGCTGGAAGTGGCATTGTTTGCTCTCGTCAGGCCATGTTACGTTGCAGATCATTCAAGGTGAAGCTGGTTATACATGAACAGCTTGTATCCTTCAGATTGTGGTGGTGCTGTTCATTTGTTGCTCACCGTAAATGATGTGGTCTTAAGCTCAGTGTCATGGGAGAGACTTTGCTGTAACTATGACTGGTCTTCTCCACCTTGTAGAGGGCAGGTTGAGCCTAGCAACAGCCTCCAATCACAAGGGAGTTCTTGGAAGATCAAACTTTTCCTAAATGTAGTATTTTTCATCCTCTGGGAAGCTGCATGTCACCATCAGCAAATGAAATAATGCACTGCACACGTGCCCGGGCTTTCAACAGAAGCCCACACCCTTAACCATAGGTAACCTGTAAAAAAACTCAAGTGCTTTTTGAGAAAGCAGTCATGATTTTGCACGTGATGCTGCTCACATAACACTCATTTCAAGTTAGATCACTGTAGAAAACAGAGAATGTCATATGGTAAAAAGAAGTAAATAGTGTGCAATCTTAGCAATTTAACTCTGACTTCTTAAGTTAAGACTTCTTAAGTTAAGACTTCTTCTTAACTCTGACTTTTGATTGCAGGTACAGCTGAGTTCTGGTTTCATCCTTATTCTCATGTTCTCCAAATTTAATTCGTCTAAACTCAAGGATGCGATTGAATGACCCTGCCCTTGAAAAAGCTCTTAATTTAATGCTTAGTCTTAAGCATTTCCAGTTCTAGAATAGATACTTTTGAGGGGGTTGATCATTGATTTAAGGGAGACTGCACCTGTCTTCTTAAAGGACTTCCTATTCAACCAGAATTTGGGTTATTTAGATATGATTATTTCCAGATCTTATTTTCTCAGTTTACTGGGTTAAAAAAAAAGGAAATGCTCATTCTAGTAAGCTTTCCAAGCGTTGCTTGAACACGTTTTTTCCAGAGTTGAGAAATTCTCTAAAAATAGAGTTTTGTTGAAGCAGAAAATAGCTTCAGAAGTGCTCAGAAGAATAGATAAGGGAGAACATCCATGAGAAATTTAAGTGAGTAGAAAATCTCTCTTCCTACACACACATTATCTATGTTATGGTGAAATAGTTTTTCATCCAGATGTGATCCTCCCTGTGCCTTTCGTTTCTCTTCGCAATTATGGACCTGCTTTTAGTAATTTAATGAAGTGAGTATGTAAGAGAGGCATTTTTTTCTGTTACTCATTGCTCAAAGTTGCTTCATTGTTTGGACAGAGTCTACTTCATGTTCGGTCGGTAATGTAAATATTCAGACAAATATTCATAGTTTCAAATAACTCAAAATCATTTAGATAATAGAAGTAAAGCTGCTTCCTACCTTATTCTTTCCTAGAAGCTTGGTTGAGGGAGTATTGCAGATTCCTGATGCACAGTGTTTCTGAGTTGCCTGATCTCCCAATGCATTCTGAAATTAAGAGCTTTTGGAGAGTGAAATCAGTGAATTCAATTATATTCAGCTGATTTCAAGTGTTCCTCTCACAGTATGTATTCCAGAGCATCTGTTTTAGTTTTTTTTTCCTCTCCTTCTCCACTACTCCCCTCTTCTGTATCATCACTTCATAAAATAATAAAACATAGACCATTGCAGAGATAAGAAAGAAAACTTTTTTTTTTTTTTAACTAGGAGGAAATCTGTTAGAGTTGATAGTGATGTAGGGAGACAGAAAGGGGAAAGGCATAGCACATGAGCACGTCAAACTTTCTCACATCTACTGAAAAACTAAAACCAGCTCTTGTCACCTAGAACATAAGAAAAACAAACCAAGATCATTTTAACACTTTAACAAACAAAATACTTATCTGTGTGGTAAATATGTTGCCAAACATACGTCAGGCAAACATCAGGCACAAGACACTGTACCAGGGTATGGAGAAAGCTTGAGCTGATGATAATCCTTTACTGTGGAATGTTTTTCAGAACAGGAGCTTTCTGATGGTGAAGGGAAAATAGCTGGTAGAGACCAGCTGAGAGGTTGTTTTCACTAATACGGGTGGGATAGGAAGTTTTTAAGAGTTGGGAGTGGATAAGGAATCCAAAAGGGACAGTCACCTGTAATTTTGGGCAGAGCATGAAGAGTGGGAGGCAAGCGTAGGAGGAAATGGGAGAGACACAGGTGGAGACAGTATTGGGCAAAGCTGATGACGTGAGACTTTGTGCCTAGAAAATGGGAGTTAGGAAAGAGTGCTAAAGTAACCCCAACTCAACAGCTGCTCAAAGATGTTCTGCATCAGAGCTATTTGATCTGGGTGTAGTATGTGCCTGGAGAGAGGGTTTTTTTCTGCACATGAAAATGGCAAAAACAAAAACTTAGGCTATTTTCTTTCTTTTTTTTTTTTTTCCTTGACCTATCAAGTAGGAGGTGCAAGAACATTTCTTTTCTTATCAATGGTGATATAATTTTGTCAGAAATTTTACAGGGTTTGTTTTTGTGATGGAATGTGTCAGTGCTTGCTGAGGTGCACTCTTTCCTCTATAGGAGTGGTGGGAGTATCAAAGAGTATAAATTTGTTGTGTATCTAAAAATAAAATGAAAATTTTTTGGCAGAAAGCAAATGGAAATAACTGTCACTTTTATTTGAAGGAAAGACACTGTAAATCAAACCTGGATTTGTCTTAGAATTAACAGTACGGTGTATCTATTTGAAGAAACATACCTGTAAATCATGCCTGGACATAGTGAAAGGTTTATTTCTTGAAGTCTTGTAGCCAAATGCTGATAATACAAATGCAGTGCCAAGTATGTAATATCTCCTTTTTTCTTTTTTCTTTTTTCTTTTTTCTTTTTTCTTTTTTCCTTTTTTCTATTTTTTTCCCCTACTCAATGAAGTCTTTTAACTACCCAAGAAAAATGTGAAGTAAAATGGGGTTTACCTGTTTGGTGTTTCCCAACACCACTACTCTTTATGCATGCTAGTCTGTGCTTAGCTTAGCACTGGGTAGCTGAAGCGGGTCTCATGGGGATCTGCTTTTAGGAAGCCTGTGTTCTGCCTGGAATTTCTTTTTTTTCTTTAGCACAGTCCTGCTTTGGGCCAATCAGAAAGCTAAATGCTTAAATTCCTTTGCCGAGCCAGGACCACTGTTTTTGTCTGCAGATGAGTTTACAGGTGAGGAAGCTAATGCACTGCAGTGGAAGGGTCTCACAGAATCACAGAATATTCAAGGTTGGAAGGGACCTCTAGAGATCATCTAGTCCAACCTTCCTGCTCAAGCAGGCACACCTACAGCATGTGGCACAGGGCGGCATCCAGGTGGGTTTTGAAGACCTCCAGAGAAGGAGACTCCACAACCTCCCTGGGCAGCCTGTTCCACTGCTCTGTCACCCCTCACAGTGAAGAAGTTCCTCCTCACATGGAGATGGAACTGCCTGTGTTTAAGCTTATGCCCATTTCCCGTTGTCCTATCGCTGGTCACCAATGAAAAGTGTAGAAGAATCTGGCTGCTGTCACACGCTCCTTGGACAGCGCCTGGGAGGAGGCTGCCGTGCCCTGAGAGCAGAGGAACTCGCTGCGGCCCCGGCCTAGGAGCAGGCTCAAGGGAACGGCCTGTGCCATGCGGCCTGTGGAACGGCCCTTGTGCCATAAAACCACGTCCCGACTGACCTCAGGTTTTGCTGGGTGAAGTAAATTAGGTAAAATTCTTAGAGGAGGAGAAGAAAATGTGTGTGAAAAGAACCCCCTTGAAGTTTGGTAGCACTTTTTCCTGATTATTAGGTAATCCATGTGTTTTATTCCATGAAACACTGCAGTTTTATTGGCTGTATTGTCTAACAGCAGCTTCATTCAGCTGTTTGACCAAGTTAGCAATAGATCTGGGATAGTTAAAACTGAGAGAGTTCAATTTGAGGAGAGGACATTTTTCTCCTTGAGTAGAAGAAGCTATTTAAGGTGGCAAAACCATGATCTTTTTTATGAAAAAAAGGAAGGAAAAATGAGACATATTCTGCAAACTTCGATTTCAGAAATCTTTGTAGGATGGGGGAAGACCAGTGTGCTACTGAGGAGACTTACAGTTGGGAACAGTTGTACATGAGCAAGGTGGAGATGAATAATATCAAGATTTTAAGAAGCTAACAAAAGCTTTGCTTTTATTATATATATTGAAAATACGTAGAATAACTTTTCCATTTTTCTCTCTACTGGTTTATTTCTCTCTCTACTGGATCCTGTCTGATCTGCCCTCAGTGTGTACATTGACTGCTGTAAGTTCAAAGTGCTCTGCATTAATTCCTTAAAAGTCACTTTCTGGGAATTCCATCTCGTTGAATTGCTTGAAATAAAAAGGACTGAAAGTAAATACAGAAAATTGTGAGAACACAGACTAGTTGCATTTATTTTTAAATTAAATGAATTGAAAATTTTTATGAGTTTCATTGTTCTTTGCCCGTGAAAGAGCTACAGCTGAATTCTCATTTGTCTTCATTGTAAGTAAGCACTTATTTCTGGAAGCCTCCAAGCCTTTTATTTTTTCTTATTTTTACCAGGGGCACACTCCAAATGCCAATGTCGTCGGTTTAATTACATGCTGGAGAACTCATTAAACTTCCTTTATTGACTTAGTAGAGATGGATTGAAACCCTCTGATACAAAAATGTATGGGCCAGCCTGGAGTCAGCAAGCTCTCCTCACACACTGCCCTGCAACTGGGATTCATACCAAAAGTGCCCTGTTGTTGAGACCTTTGCATGGTCTCAAACGCTGCAGCCCTATTATTGGCATTTCAGGAAGACAGATTTAATTCTCCCAAAGGAGGATTTGTTTGGGTTTAGGCATGTCCTGAAACAACTCTTGAGTGTATAAGTCTATCATAATCAGTTGTTTTAGTGGTAGTTTGGAAATAGTCTATGATATTCTATATTTATAGGACGAAATTAATGTATTTTATAAGACCAACTGTAAGCTGATAACAGACTCAATTTAAGTAACAGAAGTCCCTTGCTGACTGAAATCATCAAAGCTAGAGGGGCAATGACCCCTGTATGGGTCCAGCTGAAATGGCAGAGTTGCTATTGGAAGTTGCCTTAATTTCCCATTCCCTAAATTCCTGTCTGACTCCGTTGCTTGGCTGCTATATTGAGATTCTTTTTAGAAGATGCCTGAAAAACGTGCAGACAAATCATGTACTGTGCTAGAGCTGAAGCAGCTATGGCCAGGCGTCTTACAAGGGAGAGAATTTAGTTTTCTGTCATTCTGATAGCTGTAGCCATTCTAAATGATTTGTAAATGTACTTTAATTGCTTTCTAAACCCTTTAGCTAAATGCATTCATTCATTTAATTATCTTCTATGTAAATATATTTCAAAATAAGATGATTAAAGAAGCTTTCTGGTAAAAACAATAGGGGATCTCAGACTCTTTGCAAGGCTTGTTTTGAAAACATCTAATAATTATAGGATGAATGAGCAATTTGTATTGCTTATTTATGATGTCTCATCTAGATTTGCCCTTGCCTGTGAAGCTTCATTTGGACTTGAATCAATTAATGACTCTAATTAGAAGAAGATCTTTGATTTGAAAGCAGGAAAGCAAGTTCATGCAGAGACAACACCCTCTTCTATATCTGGCAGCATCCTTGAACGATAACACTACGTAATAATTAGGGATGTCAGACAAGTTATGAGTTGATTCATCTCCCTAAGTGGTCCCAGAAGAGGAGAGGAAGACTATTCCCTAGAAGATGTTGCAGACAGTAAGACATATAATGTTTTTTAGGTGAATATCTTCAGAGGATTCTGTGATATTTCCATAGAATACATAGTTTTGCTAATATTGAAGTTCTTGAGCTCTGCAACTTCTCTTTATCAGCAGGTGCTGATAAAGCCGAAGTTAGGAAAGTGTGAATAGACCAAAATAACTGATTTTATAGAGGTGAAATCAAAATCTTCAGAACCCCTGCTCTGATTATTCATGAAGCAGTAAAATTCTTTGTACTGCCAACTACCCATTAGAAAAGTAGTTCCTTTTAATGACTTATTCATCTAAGCCTTGTGAGAAGATCATAAGACAGGCACAAGCAGAGCAGATCTCAAACTCACAGATGGAGCCAATAGAGCAAAGAGACACTTTGGGTCACTTTTGACCAGGAGAGGTTTCATTTTCACGTTGGAGATGAGCCATAACTTAGAGCCAGTCTACAGATGCAGAAGTAACACCTACAAAGTCTTCAGGTTTTAGTGCCAGAGCTAATGGCTACTGCACCGAGCAGAATGTGCTGAGCCTGCTGAGTTGTAGGCAGATGAGTGGTAGTAAAAGCTTGGTCTGCACTGCATGAACAACAATATGTCCTACAGCTGGAAGAAACCACTGCTGTGTAGCAACGTCCTCGTGTATGGGAGGCATCCAACTGCAAGGACACAGTTTAGAGACGTGGTGTTGTTCTCTTCCCCACATCCCTGTGTAAGGATTTAGCGACACTGGTGACAACGGTTGTCCACCTGGGTACATGGAACTTTGATACATCAGAGAACAAAAGTGAAGGGGATTTCTCACCCAGAGTATTTTATCTTGAATTATATTTTTTGTTGTTATTGCAACAAGAACATTCCAGTCAATGCAGTGCTTAATTTCCTTCCATGTTTTGTATGTCCGCATGTGTTTTTCAGAGTAGCCTTCTTAGCTCCTTCTGTAGCTGACAAAATTAATGCATCGTTAGGATGTGGAGCTCCAAGCACCACAATCTATATGAGTCATTTATTTTAGGGGTGATTTTTCAGAATTGCAAAGCACTATATATCCACACTGAGTGTCTGACTAAAACTTAACCTTTATCTCTGATTTTTGGATTGCTCATAAATACTTACATGTGAGTGTAATTGCAAGCTGGAAAACATTTGCTGTTAATTATAAAACAGGCTCAAAATATTGAGTGGCCTCTTGGTTTCCTTAGGTATCGTAACAGTGTCAAGAAGCGGCCAGCCCTTCTCAGGAAATGTTAGCAATAGTGAGGTCAAGCTGATGGTGCAAGTGCAAAACCATGCTCTGATGTGGCTGGGATAATGCTCCAGGATTAGATCCCATCTGATTTCAGCAGGTTGGGTACTGGAGAATAGCAGGACCTTCAAGTGCGTAGGAAGGACAGTGGATGGGTCATACCGAAAGGGTAGAGAGCTTCGTTTCTGAAGAGTAGAGAGCTACAAGGAGGAGCAGGGTTACTGGGAATGATTCTTCTGTTCCTGGCTATTCTGAGGAGCAGACAGCTATGTGTTAACATGTGCTCAGAGGTCTCAGTGTAAAGAAACTTGCCTGTACTGAGGGACGTCTCAGGAAGGGAGTTGAATTGTGGTTTTATATTTGGTTGGTTGACGATTGCAACAAACTGCTGCTGGAAATACAGATCGTGAGCCAGCTAGTTCTCTTGGAAATAAAGTTGTGTTTCTAGTGTTTTGTTTTGAAAATTTTCGCAATTACTGCAGGGATGAAGGGAAAAAAAAAGGGATTAAACTTAGTCAGTGGAAGACATGGAGTTAACTACAGACTCTTCAAAGTAATTTTACTGATGTTTTGAACCTGTAACTAGAATGAGATAAGCAATAGTGTAGGATGAAGCCATGTATTGGACGCTGCGATTTTTGCCATTAAATGAGAAGATCAGGCTCTTAGAAGCCTGAAGTATTTTTTAGATGAGGCCTAGGTTCACTCTTCAGATAAATCAGTGTGACAATAGGGCACAAGCACAAGTTAACAGTCATAAAGAAGATGTGTGGTATCATCTAGGAAGTTTCTTCTTGCATCAGTATAAACTTGTTTACCTTATTTTTATGGCTAAAGACAGTAAAGGAACAGTAAACAGCTGACATACATACAATTTAATAGTCAAGAAGCTTTATGAATATTCTAAGGAAAAAAAAGGACTAACTGAAAATCATAATTTAACTATCTCAGAAGGTATCCAGTTAAATATCAGCTGGGGTTGTGTTCCACTTCTGTGGTGCTTTTAACCCTTTTTTTCTGGCTCCTACCCTGGCCTGAAATCATGCCAAATAAGCTTTAGTTTTGTCATTAAGGATGCTTGAAACAAGGGCTCTTGGGAGGATGCCAACAGCTTTTGGAGCTTGCAGGTCTGGATGAAATGATGTATTTAGCTGCCCCTGTGAGACCGCCGTGGTCATGTGAGCCTGGGGAACACCAGACCTGAGGAGGTTCTCACTCATACTGCAAAGGACAACACAGGAAGGGGGAGAGAAAACCCAAAGCCTCTTCTGCAATGGACAGGCAGTAGAAAAACTTCCCACTAC
Organism: Nothoprocta pentlandii; assembly: GCA_013398315.1. Taxonomy (NCBI): domain Eukaryota; kingdom Metazoa; phylum Chordata; class Aves; order Tinamiformes; family Tinamidae; genus Nothoprocta; species Nothoprocta pentlandii. The sequence goes on from VZSG01000081.1 coordinate 1,961,270, forward strand.
TGTGGGGAAAACCTGAAACCACCACCTGAGGGGCTTTACTTGAGGAAAGGCAAACTAAATAATTGTGGTAAGCAAAGGAGGCATGAGAAGTCCATGTAGATGCCACAGGAAATACATTTGCAATTTTACAGGGGACAGATCAGGATATTCTGAAATAATGACCGCCTTGTTTCAGGGGAATGCATGACTCTCATATGGTTTTGGCTCCAGTGTACCATTGCAGGGTAGTGAGTAGGTGTTTTTTTATGACTGTTTCAGGCTCAGTTTGTAGTTTTCCTTCCTGGAAGATAACAATCTGGAAGTGCAGCTGTCAAGTTGTCCTTCACAAAGAATATTTGCACATGTATATGTAAGTGAAGGCATAGAAAGAACTGTTTCACATCCAAGTTTCACCTTCTGAACACTGTGTCTCTAATTACCTACTAAATATAAGTTGTATTTCACAAGAATAGCAGCAAAACTGGGTCCTCAAGTTTTCCTTGTATAATCTTAAAAAGACTATTTTTTTTTCCAAATGAAAGAGTTTTATATGACACTTGCCCTTTCAAAAACAAATAGGCGTTATAATCATATAGGTATACATTGAACTGATATAATCTGACTAGGGGGTCAGTTTTCAATGCTGATGTAAACTGATCCAAGGCTTCATAGACTAATCCCCTTTCTCTCCATTAGCTCTATGTTCTTAGTCTTTGGCTCACTGCTGATAGCTACTGGTGGCCAGGTCAGAAACACCATCAACAAAGTCACCAGAAGAATGTTTAATTCTCCAGTTTCAGATGCTCTGTGATGAGCTTGCTCTCATCGTAAGAGAGTGAGTTAGAAGTGCTTTCCCACTGCCATTACTGTAATTCTTTGAATTAACAAAAGTAAAAAATGGATTTGATTAATTACACTTTTCTGTGATCATATTTTTCCAAGATTAAAATAATGAGAAAGAAATTTTGTTGTAGAATTCAAATGTTCTGTTTCATAACATACCATATCCTAAAATGCAGGTGATACAATTTCCTTAGTCAGGACAGGTTTATTATTAGATAGCGCTGATCTGGTTTATACTTTATCAAACTCTGTGCTCTTATTCTGTGCTGTAGAATAAATGTGAGTATAATGAATATCACTACTTAAGTTACAAACCACCACAAACTCAAAGATCAGAAAGTGATATTAAAAATAACCCCAGGTTACTTATAACCAGGCTGTAGCCACTCTTGGGCTGTGTTAATGCAGTAATTTGGGTGCTGGTTTCTGCAGGCACCGCTGTTCAAAGTAAGAGTTTGCTGCTGATTCAAATGGGAATTGGCCCTGGAGCTTGGCCACAGCAGAAGCCATGGTCTCCACCTCCCCAGCCGTGGTCTCATCCGTGCCCCAATAGCTTTTTCCATTCTATTTGCCCATATTCTGGGCATCTTCTGCATCTTCTATTTCTAACCCTCTTTCTAATCCTTCCCTCTCTCTCAGGTGGAATCTCCATCCCTAGTGTCCTCTTCCACTCAAAGCATCCCTATTCCCTGCTCTGCCCCACACCCTCTACTCCTCCTCACATCTGTCTCCCTTCTTACTCATCCTAGACCACTCCTTAATTTCTGTCTATCTAGCCAACCCTGGTGACCAACTGTGAGTGCATCTCCTCGCTATTAGATGGTCAGTTTTTGCTACGTGCTAATCTGTTCCCTATCTCAATCTGCCGTTTCTGCACGCCTGTTCCCGGGTCCTCCCACGGTGCTGGGCAATGTCACCAAGGCCACCAGGGATGTTGGAGACCGAGCCAGGTGGCCTTAGTGCCAGTCCCACGTGCGTGGGAGCAGCAGGGCTGGCACTGCACCTACCATGCTGGAGCATGAAGTCCAGAGCTCTACTGAGGTGGCGGTTTATGTACAAAATCCTCTGCTACTCTTCACTTTTGGCATTTTTAATATTGTTCTGCACTCTGTGGACATGATTTTTGTTACTGCAAGCAGAGCAGTACAGTCACCTAGGGCAAAGCCAATTCTGTGAAAGTTTTTCTTCAGAAATAGACAATATTGATTTTATATATGATCATGAGAAGGTAGCTGGAGTTATCAGTAGAGATTGTGATGCCTTTTTGAATTTTTGTTTTATTTATTTAATTTTATTTTGTTTTTTAATTCCCATGAGAATTATTCAGTTTGGCAGATGAGACTTCAACTATGTTCAAACTGGGACTTAAAAGTATCATATATTATTTAATTTCTTTGCATTAAGAAAACTATCCAGACTCCTAAGGAGGGATGTAGATTTGGAATATAGTCCACATTTTTTTAACTGTGAGGATCATTTACCTTGGAAACGAATCAGAGATGTATTGGATTTCCCGTCATCTCATCTTCAAGCGAAGACTGAATATTGTTTTTTCTAATCTAGATGCTTCAGCTTAATCTAAAGTCATAGGTTTGATAGAGAATCATTTGGTCAAATTTTGAAACTGCAATTATGCATACCAGAGGAGATAATAAATCATATTCTCTCTTTATATCTATGCAAAGAATTTCCTCAGTTGTTGCTTTTAAATATTCTAAATTTTCTGGAATGTTTTTTAAGGAGAGAGTACATGTTCTCAGGTGTTAAAACAAACAAAATGAAGCATCATAACTCCAGAAATAAGTTTGCTACCTGCAATGTCTGGCTCAGAAGAGCAGGCAGAGTGGGTAGTAGTCTCTAAACTTGTAGGAAACCACTGCAAGTGCCATTGCTTTTCTCTCTTGCTTGGAACAAATCCCTTAAATATGCTTTGCTTCATCTCCCTTTCTGCCTTCTTACGAGAATCTCTCCTTAGTTTTTCTGAAACTGTTCCAGATGCATAAACAGAGAACGCGTTATGGTGGTTAAGTAATTGGGGGGTCAAAAGCTAACATTTATGTTGGGTAAGCTTTTCTGTAGGCCAGCTGATTTAAATAGGACAAATGCTGTGAGGAAAGTGCTACTTACTGCTACTGAGGACATAAAAATGCAGCCCTTTACTGGTCCTTCTTACCTGCAATGTGTCACTATGTCATATAAACCCCTATTGACTGATGAAAGCTAAAGGTGGCACTCAACTTTCAGAGTCGGGCTCTCCAAAATGAGGCCCATTCTTTAGCCATTCTGAGCAAGCAACAAATTAATTAGTGTTGTGGATAGCTGCAGCTCTGAAGATTATGCCATTTAAAAACATGACCTTTCTTTGGTTACTCTATGAGCAGGCTCTTGAAAGGCTGTTCTATCCACAGCCACCTCTCTAGATCTTGCTTTCTTCTTCCTGTTTGCAAGTGCACAGGGTTCAGCTTTTCCTTGAGAAGTCAGTGGGCGGGGAGCCTGCATTACTAATTGGGAAACACATCTTGGATGGCCTGGGAGTGGGGACAGATAGGCCCTACCAGCCTGACTTGTGTCTGCACGTGTCAGGTCAAAACACAGTCCTTGCAGGCTTCACAGAGGGTGGAAGTTATTGACTTGGCCTTACTCCTTTGCAGTGCATATTCTTCCTAGAGCTAGATGTAGCACTCTTGAGTCTTCACCACCATATCTAGAAATTGGAGTGTCTGCATTTTGAGTGGTCTGTCGTTTATTTGACTTCTCTTTAATTCTAGGAACTCTACTTGTTTTGTTTCCATAAAGAAAAGCACATTGTGCTAAAAATAATAAAGAATAATCACGAGTACAAAGCTAAAGAAAACTAAGAGAGAAGCTGGGAATGCTGAGTATTTGACTCTTCAGGGTTGGCTGCTGTTTGATTGCACTTGTTATTTGTAATCAAATCAGACTTTAAAAGATGGGTTGGCAGCTGAGCAAGCTTTCTCTGAAGTGTGGAAGCGCTTTTGAAGCAATCTGCCTGGCATTCTTTTTGCTGGTATTTTCTGTGATACCTGGCAGGAATGAAGCAATGCTCAGCGTTCAAGAGGCTTAATCAGAAAAAAAAAAAAAAAAAAAAAAAAAAAAAAAAAAAAAAAAAAAAAAAAAGAGAGATATTTTCAAAGTCCAGAAAAAAATATAGACTTCTCAGCTGGTCTAACTAGTCTCTCCTGCAGTTCACTTCTTCCCCAGATGGTGTAATTTGGTCAGTCAGATACTGCAAAATACAAGAAAAATAGAATTGTTTTTAAAAAGAAATTCCTGGCAGACTACTTTTAGACTTTCCATCCACTGTGTGAAAAAAGAGATACTCTAAACATGTAAGTGTCGTATAAGCACTGTATATGTCTAATTTCAGCTCCACTCCTATCCACTGGCTTTTATCACTGCAGCTAAAATATAGGAGCAAAATAAATACTAACCAAGAGGTTATGTTTTCAGGGCTGCAGAGACAAGAAGAGAGGGATGTTCTGCAGGTCCCCGTGCAGGTATGCAGGCCAGTGCATTACCTGCATGTAACAGAGGTCACAAAAATGAGCAGGGCATTTTCCACATCTCTGGCTGCTGCAAAACAAGCGATGCTGCGTGAGCAGCCGGTTCTTCCTGCTGGCTGCCAGGCGGGATGCTCGAGAGGAACATCACCCAGCATGGTGCAGCCCAGGTTTTAAGCATTACCATAGTCCCGGGGGCTGAGCCTCTTTCAGGGGAAAGCCAGAAGCCTCTGCGTGCATCCTACATATTACTTGGAAACTGCACAGCAGCAAGGTGTGGTTCTGGAGTCCTGCTGCCCGTTCAGCAGAGGCACGGGATGGTTCCATGGGGAGCTGTACCTCATTGCTTGCAGACCTCTTCACGCCAACCCATAACCTCTCACAGCGCCAACTTTTCTTGAAATGCAGGAATATTTTTATTTAATATTTTTTATTATGCTATATATAATATGTGGATTAGCATTATACTGTATTTTTCTGTTTTTCTGAGTTTTTTCCTCCCTATTATTATACTCAAAGAAATGAAGGCTTTTGGTGATCAGTAATACTCATAGTTATGGGAATAAGAGACAATTAAGAAGTATCCTGAAACTAAGGATTTTGTGGTTCCTTACGTGTGCCTGTGATGTGACTGTTTTGCCCACGAGTGCTCACTGCAAACAGGCTATGCATAAAGGTTTATAAAACACTTCAACGTGGTAGGTGGTAATGTAGTCTCATTAGATGACAGTGTGATATAAACTGGGCCCAACAGTGTTGAATTCTCTGAAGTTTCCATCAAACACTGACTAGCACTTGCTCATCCAGAAGCTGCTGACAGTCCCCACACTCCTAGGTCAATGGGAAGAGTTTCACGTTTTGTTTCTGATTTTAGGAACCAGGCACAGTCCATTGCATTATAAATATAACATGTCTGACAGAAATCAAAGATCATATTTTTGGATGTAATTAAATAGGCTGAAGAATATTTTGAGGTGAAATATTGCATAACGTTGTGTTTTATGGGTTTATGGGTAGAGTAACAAGTTGTTATATCTAGGTTTACATAGACTAGTATTTCTGAATCAATGTAAAAGCATCAATCTGGTGGTAAAAGCACCTATTTAAAGTCCTAATGTATTTCTGGAATAACTGAATTTGCTTTGAAATATGGAATGAATTTTGGTAGCATTTGGAAAAGCAGTTTGCAGTGTGCGTACACATAGTTCCAGAGCAACAGACCTAATGTGATGAGAGCAAGAGGCTGGTGCAGCCTCCATTGGCTTCTTTTGGTAATACCTGATATACGCTACAGAAATACAATTTACAGGCTTGAAATAACAGAACTGGTAAGGATGGAGTCCTCTTTATGTTGAACTGAAGGCTGCCACACCATGAGGCTGTTACATACATGCATGCATAAGCATATATACAAGCATATATACATATTAATTAAAGTCCCACTACTCATGAAAACACTGAAGTTAGAAACATATCCTAGGGGATACTTATTTTTTACTAGGTCTTTGTCTTCTTGATTAAAGTCAATCTGTGTTGCTTAGGTTTGACTTTCTTTTGAATCTTAGCTGTACAGAGGTTTAACACTCCTGCTGCTCAAAAGGGAAAGAAGAGTTTTGTAATACTTCTGCTGTGCTGTATTTCTTATATTTTATTGTCTTAGTCTTTTTGTGGGTTTTTTTTTTTTCTGCATGGCATCTCTTTGCCAGTATGAGGCACTCATTGGCTTGCAAGCCTGGTGTTGGCTTATCAGCTCCTCCAGCCCAGCAAGCTGCTTGTTGCCAGAGGCAAAGCTGAGGTTGGCACAGTCCACAGCTGCGCAATGCAGATCTCTGCTTTGTCATGCTTTGCATACCAGTAGGTTTGGAGCACTGTTATTTATGTTTCTCTCTTGCAGGCTAGACATAAATTTGAGTTACTACGTGTTTATGGGATGTTTACATATCCCATGATATTTCTTTTCTGGCTTCTTTAATTCCAAAGCCAACACTCAGTCTTTCTTTGCCCGTGTCAGCACTGCTGGAGCTTAGGAAGTTACGCAGCGTGGTGGCTGCACCCTCCGAGTCAGGCGCGGGTGCTGCAACCCCCGAGTGCGGCTGCAGGCTCCCCAGGGGCACTGCTGCTCCAGGAGGGCACCGCACCGGTCTCATTTTAATGTCCTCCCTACAGCGCTGCTTAGGAAACGACCGTTCAATCTGGAGCGGGTTTGGCAGGAGGTCAACACTCCTAGGGCTGCCTTTTGTGCATGTAGGTAGATCTCAGCCCCAACTTGTTGCATGAAAGGCATTAGCATGGGACAGCTTGTGGTAAGAGGATGATAGTGGTAGTACTTAATGCATTTAGAGGCTTCTTTATTCATCGCTTGAAAGGAAGGGAGGTCTCTTGTGGAGTCAAGTGATGCACAAAGGTCAGGAATTTGTAAGAATTATGCAAGGCCCTGGCAGATGTGGCAGCAGAATCAGATCTCCTACTCATTTCTGACAGAAAGTTGTCTGTAATGTTAAGAATCTCCTCATTCCTTTATGCTTAAAAATAAACAAAACTATGGTGTAGTGAAGATTATCATACTTGTTATGAATTTCCATTTTGTTATGGAAAGTATTACAGACCAGCAGCTATAACCTAAAATTAAAATCCTAGTTTTAAAGTGGATATTCAGCATATGTTGCCATGTGGACAAAAGAACCATGTCCTTTATTTCTGTTCTAGAGAGTGTAAACTGCTAAAGGTCTCCAGAAGTTTGGCTGCAAGCCTGCCACCTTTCTTGCTCAATACTTTTCAAATTTTCAAGAGCTAATTTTACTCTGTCTTTTACTCTGGTGTTTGAATAAATGTTACCTTTAGAAAGATCTTCCCTTTCTCCTTTTCTGGCAGGAAGAAAGGATTTACAGAGAAGCTGTATTTTTCTGACAGAAAAAAGTCAGTGCTATCAAGGTCATGTACTTTCTTGTTGGTTAAGAACACCAGGAATGCCAGCTTGTGATAATGTCATTTCACTCTACAAATTTCTCTTTGAGCTCTTTGATGATATTCATCACATCCATAAGTACCTTTTACTTCTTGGCAATCCCTTGGTATTCATGTAAACAGTCACTGTTAGATCTAATCAGATTTAAACATCTGCATCAAATGAGTGTAAGCACTGGCATTGCCTATGTACTCCGATGTAGGTTGAGAAGAGGGATTTTTAACACAAGTGAATGAAAGATCCAAGCTGGAATTATCTTAGAGTCACCTCATGCATCTGGACAATTTTTTTAAGGGATTGTCTTCTGAAAGTGTTGTCCTCAAATTACTGAGTCAATAGAAGAGATGCATTTAAGGTATCAATCAAAATTGGAAACCATGTTTTGTGTGTGTGTGTGTGTGTGTGTGTATATATATATATATATGTAAGCACATTGTATATACAACTTTGGATTAGCTTTATATTTAATTGCTTTCTGCATTAGATCTTTTAATCTCTATATGCATTAACTTTTTTTTTGTCCTTATTCCTCTTTTTAAACTTCTAACTTTATAGTCTTTTTACTTTTATGGCCCTTATGTTTCATTTGCCTGTGAATGTTTTGCTGATTTGCTGAATTTCCTCTAGGTCCTGGTGTCACTAGGATAAAAAATTACTTTCACACCCAGGCCCTTAATTCTTTTTGCATATGAGAGTGATATGCATCTGACAGGGGCAAGAACAAAAAGGCTATTGTTTTCTCTATTTTCTGACCACTTGGAGGAGTGTAAGACATACATTTCTAGTCTTACTATGTTTCCTTAGTAGCCCTACTCAGCAAGACAATTGGGGCTAATACTTGCATGCATGCTTACAAAACATGCAAAACAACTTGGTCGTTTCTCTTTGTACGCAGGTAACTGTGCTATCTAAGGGAGGCTCAGTGTCAGGCCCTTGCCAGAGAGCCAGCTCAGCTGACTGAATTGTTCAGGTGATCAAATTTCAGGTTCAGGTGATCTGATCTTTTTTGGGTGAAAATGAGCTGAAGGAGCTCTTGATCTGAGCAATTGCTCTTCAAAAGACACACATATTTTACAGCATAGCTGTGGTTGAAAGTATGCAGTCAGGCTTTACTGCTCGTACTCATGAACTAAACTTTCTAGCCTCATGTTCCACAAATGCTTCCCCTTGCTTGAGCAGATGTCCCTCTCCCAGCCCAAGAAATCTCTCCCTTAGAAATCTTATTATTAAAATAAAATACATAAATACCACAAAGAGTTTGGACAACTCAGCATTCGCTAGGAATGGGAAGGTCTCAAATGCCTCCAGCTCCAGCCTCCTTGCCCAGCTCCTTGCAGTTTTAGGTAATGCTTCAGGAGCAGACATGGGCAGCCTGCTGCTGTTTGTCTTGAGGTGCTCACCTGGCAAAAACCCCAATACGTGGGTCAAGGAGACCCCAGAGGATTTTGTTGCCTCAACAAGCTACACTGAGTGGCTTAGCTTGTCTGATTTCCACATTCCTGCTTGTCCATATGTATGTTATTGCTGACTGTAATCAGTGTTTATTATGTAGGGCCTTCTCCTAAATGTGGATGATAAATTATGCAAACGGTTTTTACTCAAATGTGAGGAAACAGAAATTAATAGAAGGGGCATAAACGTGGAGGGTGGCAGGGCCTGGGTGCAGGAGGTGGCCTGCTTCCCTGGAGCCCCTGGGATCTGCCCACAAAGGTCTCCTGCCCAGTGATTCCCCTGTTGGGAAAGGCTCGAATTGCACCGGTAAGATGCACCAAGCTCGCAGTCAAGTCCTGAGGAATTTCCTGTGATCTTCCCAGCTCCCGTTCTGGGAGCAGGGAGCGAGGGGCGGTTTCCGCTCCGGGAGGCCTTTTCCTCTCTGCGTGTGGCAGGGAGACACGCCGCTCCAAGCGGAGCAGCGACCCTGGCCCGCTTTGCCCGCACCTTGGGCCATCGCGAGTCACACCAAACGAGCAGGTGCTTTTCCGAGGCACGAGCTGGGTGTGTGACCGGGCGCTCAGGGAAGACTCTGCCAGCTGCAGCACATGACATGACAATGTAAATAATATTTCTCCACTGTCAGGTAGGAAAGCCTAATTTACTGTAATTACTGAAAGCGTCTCCAGTTTGTGGGGGTGGGAGAAGAGGGAACATCTTGAGCACGCTGCTTCGTGTGCGCCTACTTTTGGGTGAACGAGAGTTTCCAGTGCGTGCACGCGCGGCGCGGGAAATGCTGATCCTCGGTGCAGTGCCCTCTCGTGCATTATTAACAGGTGTCACGGCAGCGCAGGTGATGAAAGGCTTTAGAAGGCATTTCTCGCCACCTAAAGAAAGTAAATTTAGGAAAGAACTAAAAATAGTCCAGAGACCTAATTTGGTTTGTTTTTATATAAGAGCTCTGTCCTGGCTGTGGAAATAAGTGTAAGTTTTGTCTTTAAATATGAGATAACACATTTGTTTATATACATAACAAGGAGGGGATCTGCTCTGTGATGGGTTTTAGGCAAAAATATCTGTTAAATCTTGCTCAGATGGTTTCTTCCTTTCTTTAAAAGACACTGAGAGTTAAAGCTTTGCTATTTGTGTTTGTATCTTTTTGGCAAAGAGAAGACAATACAATTTGAGGGGAAGAAGTAGAGGGAAATGGATAGCTCCTAAAGTTGGAGTTTTGGAAATAGAAATGGAACAGGTTCCAAGTGGTTCTTCCTTCCTTCAACCCCTTTGTAGTCTAAAGTCACATTTTAATGGTCTGAATACCAAGCCAAGGCTAAAATTCCTTATTTAGCCCCATTCCCTCTTGCACAGCTAGCACTGTGGCAAAAAGTGGTCTTCGCATCCAGATTATCCTAGTGCAGGACAGGAGGGAAACATAAGGGAAAGATGGGGCTCCCCGCAGTGCCGGTTGCTCCTGGAGCCCCAGCAATGGCCTCTTCTGGGCTGCCCGCCGCGGCGTGCGCGCCGGGTCCGCTCGCTGCTCAGAGCCAGCCACGGGAACGGGTGGGAGCAGGGCCCTGGCGGCGGCGCTCACGCTGCGCGCCGGCCTCGCCGCCCGGCCTCGCCGCCCGGCCTCGCTCGCAGCCCCGCAAGCTGCCTCCTGCGGTCTCCCTGAGGCGCCGCTGCAGCGGCCGCAGGGATGATCTCAGCGCCTGGTTATGTCCCTCGGGTGAGCTGCTCCCACCTGAGAGCTGCTCTCTGCCCACTGGGACGTCCTGTCTGCAGGCCCTATGCCGAGGTTCCTCCCACGGCACGGCCGCCCTGCTGCGAGGCCAGGGCCCTGCTCAGGTGCCAGGAGAGGAGCAGCGTGGCCTGTGGTGCCCGTGTGGCAGGGCCTCAGTGCCGGGAAGCACCATGTGTGTGTGGCAGTGGCAGCGATTGCGGCCATGGCTTCAGGCCCATTTTCTGCCCGGCTGTGAGGAGTTCAGCTCGCCCAGCTGCAGAGGGCTGCCCAGAGGCGCTTTCCAAGACGGAGCAGCTCCGCTGGCCGCGGCAGGAGGACGGAGCTCCGTGGAGGGATGTTTTGCCCGGATGGTGGTGTCGGAGATCCAGCTCCGAGCAGAGCCTCCACACGGAGGCTGTGCCTGGGGAAGGAGGTTTCTGTCACTTAGAGCCCGTACAAAGCCATGGGTTGTGTCACACTGAGGCAACGTGGTGGAGCTCGCAGGCGTCCCCAGGAGGAGTTAGGACAGCTCGGTCCAGACCATCTCAGCTCTCCCAAACTGGCCACCTCAGCGTCCTACGCTTAATGGCACATACCAAGCAGTCATCGAACTGCTTGTTTTAAGAAAACATTTTAAAAAACATGAAGTATTCAGAAATGAATTCCCCTCCAATGGACGATTTAAACTCATGCCCATCAGAAATCTAGGATTTTTTAAATAAAGAGGGAAATAAAGGAGGGAAATCCTGCTATTTCATGTATGGTAGAATATCCAAGATAACATTACCATTCACTAGCGACTGCTTTTAACTTTTTGTTAATGATGTTCAACATACTGTAACATGTTAATTCCCTTTAATGTGAAAGGCGCTATATAAAAAGCCAGTAATATGTATTGCATAATAAACTTGGTGTATTTTCTTTACAAAATACATGAGGGATAATGGAATCTGCTTTGTATTCCTCCAGAATAAATTATGTTGTCTTTGCATTAATACCATTTACAGACTGCTTTACTCTTTAGAATGCTAAACACTTAGTAGCTACTCTACCTATGCTGAAACTGTTGGACTAATGAAGCAATAAGAGTGAAATAAGTAGTAGAAATATCAGTAAGTCACTAAAACCATAATGTTCTTCATTACAAATAAATGGGTTGTACGTGCTGTTTGTCCACCCTCAAGCTAAAGTTTGCTGGGACAGTTTGCTATCTCAGTCTAATATCCTGCTAAGTAAGAGCACTTCGTCTTTGCAGTCAAGCGCTTAACATCTATCACACACGTGAGAGAGAAATGGTAAAATTTACATGCACCTCTTACAGTGACTAAAACGGGAAGGAGGGGAACTGGATCTATGTTTGTATGCTTGTTTGCCAACATAGTGTAAACACAAGCTCACTGTTTTCCAGTATTCCTCAACATGCCTTTGTTCTCTTCTACTTTGTTATATTATTTACTTGTTTGTGAAAAATACCCATGTGTTTCTCAAGGTATTGTGTTCCCCATAGCCTTCATCTAGAACGTGAAGTTTCTTGTCCTCAGTACAACTGCTAGTGCATTTGTTAAGCTCCTTGGCAGCACTGGGAATTTTTCATTTGCTCTGGCCATCTCTCACAGAATCACAGAATGGGTAAGGTTGGAAGGGACCTCTCCTACTTGCAGCGGTCAGGAAGGGCCTGGGACAGGCTTCAATCCCTTGCTTATCCAAGTGTCCTATTGACTGCAGTGCATTTGGATTGAAAAAAAGTCCTAGTTGTTATTCCTGATAATACGTTTCAGTAAAAATACACTTAAATCTGTTGGAGAAATTCAATGTGTGGAAAAATAACCCAGAGTTGTTACTCTGAAATAGCTGATTAAAAATGTCCTGCATATCACATATAGAGCATATATCATCTATAAGCTCTATATTAAGCTCTATATTTCATCCTCTTGTTTTATTCAGTAACCTTTTCAAAATAAGTAAACTGTAAAGAAGTATTTAACTCACGTGTTGATGAAATAAATTGAAGCATTTACATAATATATGGAAACCCTTGAAGTGACTCATGAAAGAAAAGGTGGGTAAGGCCTATTGTCTCTATTTAGAAATAGTTTAGGAAAGATTTTGAGCAAAAGCTGATTAAAAAAGCACAGACCAATCAGATCAAAGTTTGGGCACCAAGGACAGCACGTAACATATTTGTAAATGGGCTTTGCATTATTTATTGATATTAGCATAAAGTTACAGCTTTACAACTCTGTAAGTCTTGAATTACACATCATCTGTAACAGAGACACCTGTTTAAATCTTAATATATGCAAAATGTCACTTGTTACCTCCAGGTGAAAAAAAAAAAGTCCTTCCACTACAATTAAGAAGCAATTCCTGTCTTCTCACCTGCACTAATTTATTCTTGTTACTTACACAAAGAAACCTTTAATTTAAATGCAATGGAAGTCTCATTTTTAGTGACAATGTCTTTTTTTTTTTTTTTTTGATAGCATAACAATTTTAATGGAAATAAAGCAACTGAGTAATGGGTTCTTAAGACTCTGCCCCTGCAAAGTTAGAGAGACCGCACAAGGCTCATAGCAACAGCTAAATTAGGTCATGTTGTGCCAGGAAAGTTATACTAATAAATAAACATAAGACTGGGCCTAACTTTGGCTTTGCAAGAGGCTTTGGAGAATAGAGAACACCCAAGCTGCATGTCCAGGGGCTTGCCAAATGGTCTGTTTTTTAAAATTACATTTTCCTGTGCAGGAAGAGTGTTTATAGTCATTTTGATAATTAACAACATAGACCTTTTAGAGCAATAAGGTTGTCTCTGTTCTATTATCCCTTCTGACTGGAGTGATTAACTAAATAGAGTTTGAATCTGGCTGCTTTAGGAAAAAACACTAATCGTGGAGTCAGATACCCTTGAAATAACTCAATGTATTTATTGAGAATGCTCAAAATCCTGCTCCCCAAATTCAGTTGTAAGAAAAGAACAGAGAGTATCTTCTTCTGATTTGATTTTTGAATTTCTTGGCTATTTTACCCTGCCACACAGCTCCAAGCCTCTTCCTGCCAGGACTGAGCCCTAAATGTCTCCCGTAACTTCTGCCTTCTGTGAATCCCCATTGAAGGAAACAGAATGTGACGATTTTTTTTTGTGTAAGGCCACATGATTACAGTAAAAGTATTTGCCTGACACAAATTTCTCTCTCTCTTTTGTTTTTCTTTTTATTGAAAATAGTCAGGGAAACGCCTGTATATTGGCCAAGTTTAAGCACAGTGAGGAAATATTAGGTGTTGTACTCTTGTTAAGGTTTGTTTTGTGTTTATCTTGCAGTCAACTTTTGGAAAATCAAGTACTGATCTCACAATTCCTTTAATTATCCCTTAAAAAAAATCAGAAACATTTGTTTAAAAGGATAAACTGTAAACTATTAAGAAGCAACTGTTACATATGTGTCTTGGTCTGTTTTATAACAGATTTTATATATATATATGTATCCATATCTGTAATATATAAAAGTTCTTCTAAGCCAATGGGAACTGTAATGGTGTAGCTGTGGAAGACTTTTGCTATCAAACAAGGAGGAATGTCATTAACGGAGGCATTTTGCTGATTCAGATAAGTCACTTATCACACCCATCTTTAACACTGGTGTCTAAACTCTACAATTCTATTATAAAAGCAAAAGGCATTGAAGTTCTCCCTGTGTAATTTGTAAAAAGGCCTGAAGATGAACATCCAATTTAAACCACAAGGAGACTCCGGTTTGGTTCCTGAGCCATTTTCAGCGTTGTCTTTGCTAGAATTCAATCCTAGAAAAATGACCATGGTTTTCATAGCTGCTAGTAAGGTTTAGACAAAGCAGCTATGGCTGGGAAAACCTCCTAGGAGAGAAGGAGAAAATTGCTTTGACGTGTGGCACAGGGAGGTCTGCTAGTTGCAAGGTCTCTCAAGTATGCAGCAAAACGAGTTTGTCTAAGGTAGTAAGAAATTACTGCAGTGCTTGCTCCAGAAAGACTGTCCTTGTGCTCGTGCTGCCGTTCCGTTAATATCAAAAACATCTCTTGACATTTCAAGAGGATAAGCTTACAGAAATGACATATATACACCATTTCATTTTAAGATGGAAACTGATGTACACTTGATAGAGCAACATACATCTTTTATACATGTGAAGATCAGTACATCCCTCCAGATAACTTGCTCAGCCACAGCCCTAACGCAGTAGTCAAGTACTGATTTAGGGTTTTGCCAACATGTTTCTCTTTTCAGTAAAAGAGACAAAGGTTTTAAGCTGTCTGGTCACTTTATAGTAAAGACTCTTTATAGTAAAGACTCCTTAAATACTGTAAGGATCAAACTTCTTTTATTTTCTTTAGATGACTTGAGCTAAAATCCTTCAGTGACTATTCTGAAAAACAAAAAGAGATGATAATCATAAGTATTACACTTGAACTGTATTTTAAGGTTTTCTTTTCTATTTGAAATTATTAAATAATTGTTTTGTTTTTGATTTTACCAATTTATTTAAATATATGTGCTGAATTAGCATGTTAGATAATTAGTTGTATGGAAAGAAAGCTTAAAGAAAAGAGACTTATCCTCTCACCTTATAAGTCATCTTTAGATAGCTCACTCTAGAGCTATCTAACAGCGATTCCAGGGCTGAAAACTCATAACCACGAGATAAGCAATGATTTTTCTACTTTCAGTAACAAACATTGTCATTGGAAATTTGGAAGTTTTCTCAATTAGAATTTGAGGCATTTAATGCTTTATTTGAAATGCACAGTTCTACACAGAAGTAGTGCATTTGTGTCCTTTGAAAGTGCAATGTATTTTGCAAAAGCTCAATAAATAATTGAGCTTTTTTTGATAAATAAATTTACCAAAATATGGTGAAATTCTTCATTCAACTCATTGTCCAACGAGTCCTGCAGGCAGAAGCTGTGCAGGTAGCTGTGCAGGTAGAAGCTGTGTAGGTTTTAGAGCGTGGCTGCTGCGCAGGACAGGGAGGCCTGGAAGCAGCCCAGGGAAGCAGCTCCCGGGCAGGAGAGGGCACCAGGGAAATGCGAGCTCAGTCTCACCCTCAGCGAACGCTGCTCCGCTGCCTGGCCGATGATCCTTCCTGCTTATCCAGCTACCCGCGGCGCAGTGTCCAGTGTCAGCCCAGGGCTGACAAATTGGGTGGGAGGAAAACAATGATTTTTTTTTTAAACAAAAATTGTCTTTGAACAGTCTTTGAATAACAAAGGAGTCAACAATACCTACCTTCCTGAAGCACTTTGGGAATTGTAAGTTAAGGTTTATATAAGAGTGTAAATATGATTACTTATTTAAGACCTCTCACATTTCCCTTCACTTCTTCCCTTCCTCCTCCTCCCTGTTACTTGTTTACTGGCACGATGCTATCTGCATTCATTAATAGGTGTCCAAAACGGGAGGCACTGGTGGATGTGGCAGAGGAGATTGGCTGAGAGAGCCAAGGGAGCAGAGGGGAAGCAGGGGGCTGCCCTGAGGGGGACACTTAAAAAGTGAGAGAAGGTTAGCGAGAGGGGAAGAATATTGGGTTTCTTTTGTGCTTAAATATTTCTCATCCTCAACAGTTTGCAGTATCTTTGTTTTAGGGTTGTTAGTTTTTTAGTGGGCATTTCTTAAGACTTTTAAATATTCAGGACAAATGAAAGTTTTGAGCCTCATGATAATAAAAAAAAAATGGAATTCTGTCTGGGCTTTAGTTTTTGAAGTGGGTGATATAATCCATATTTTTTGGCATTCTTACTGAAAGCAAATTCAGACCAGTGCTGGTGCTGCTTCACATGTGTCACGTTTTAGTCTATGTTTTTCTGTTCGAAGCATCAGTCCTGTGCGTTTGGATAAATCCTGAGATGGGTACCGATATCCTGGATGAATGGGAAGCTGAAACAAAACACTCCGAGCAGAACAGAAACATCCCTCATTTGTGTTGTCTTGGGTGGCAAAAATACCTGTGTGGAGGTGACCAAACCCCCTGGGTGCTGTGTCCCCAGCTTGTGCTTCTGGTAGGGTGGGAGAGGGCCCAGCAATGTGCTCAGTGACAGGGACCTGTGGGGCCAGGTTTGTGAGGAGAACAAACTGGCTCTAACACCCAGGGACTGCTCAGTGAGCAGAAAACCAAACTGTGCCTCTTTCCATTCAAACACATCCCCTGTCTAACATTGTTGACCATCTTATTCCTTCATAAATCCTATTTTTCATATTTTGAAATATTTCTTTCCATTCTTACCTATAAAAGCCCTTCCTGTAGTTTTTCTCTTCCTCACTCTTCAGGTCTTATATCCCCTTCCTGGTACAGACACTGATGAATTCAGCCTCTTGCTGACCTTTTCATTACTCAGCTTGGAAAGCACGTTAACTACAACCACCCCACTAATTATTTGACGTATCTTTATGTGAGAGACAATGAAATGAATATGATTCTAGCACAGTACTTTGTGATGGGATTCAGGTTCTTTATCCACAAATTTTGTGTTTTCCCACTGATGTCAAAACTGTCCTGGGTTATTATTTCTGAGTACAGTAGAAACACTGGGGAAAAAAAAAGAAAGAAAAAGAAAAATAGTGATCTGGGACCACATTGCAGCCATACCCACCTGAAACAGAGGAGTACTCAGACATTTCCCTTGTAGCCATTCAAGCTTCAAAGTCAAACTTAGGCTACTTAATGGAAAATAAATGGATGAATCAACAACAAAGTTGTGTCATTTACACTCTGACATGAAATCAAACTGTCCCATACAGTGCCAGGGACAGACTCTGCTACAAATATTGATCCTTCCTACATACCCAGATGTATATGGATGTGGAATTGATATTTCACTGGGCTTTTTCATTGGTAAGCTGTACTGTTAAAACATTTCAATGGAGCGAACTTTCCTGAAGTTACTAAAAACTAGGGCCTAAATTCTTCCAGGTAATTGAACAAGGAAGATGTTCTCAGCTGATTAGAGGCAGCTCTTTAACCAAGTTACTGTTCCAGCTGTAAATCATATTGAAATCAGCACCATCTCTTTCTTTACGATCAGTTCTTTGTGGTGTTACATATTTAGAAGAAGAAAAGGCTAATTTAAACCACACACACACAATTGGCAGATTTGGCCAAGGTCTGTAAGCAAGTTAAAAGGCGCAGTGTAATTTCCAAGCACGGGCCCTTCAATAAGAGCTGTGTATTTGGTTTTTAGAGTTCCAGCACCTTGAGACACCTTGTGTATTGCCTGCAACATTTGTAGAACATTGCAAAATAAATTGAACAGTAAGAGAAGCAATTTCTCATCTGAAATTAGCTGAGCATCTTGGTAGCGCATGCTGTATTTTACAGCTACTAAAAGAACAGACTTGATCATGTGAATATTGCTGCTAATGTATGTATTTCTTGGGCTGAACTTGTCCCTTTGCAGGATACATGGGCATTTCTTTTTATTTCTTTTAATTGTCTATAGGATACCTTTGATTTTCTGTTGCAGGACCTGGTTCTTGGAGATGAGTGGGGTGGGATGATGTGCAAGCTGCAAGGGAGCCTGTAGCACTTTGTAGCGCAGAGATCTTTGGGGGAGATGCTCCTTGTCTGCGCTATCACTTCTTGCAGTGGGTGAGCGAGTGGCCAGAGTTCACCTCTCAGAATTTACAAATGCCAGGAATTTTTTCTCACTCGTGTTGAGCCATTTTCTGCAACTGCATCTCCCGCTAAATCCTAAACTATCTCAGATGGGTTTTAGGCTGACACAGATTGACGCAAAGTAGCTGCAGAGTAATCCAGCAACTCCGTGATAGGAAACCGTGACCCCTGAAATGTGCTTGCTTGTGTTGTCTTATTAAATGTTCCCTGTCCAGGAAAGGGGGTGGGGGCAGCACTGGGTTATTCCTCGTTAGCAGCAGGTCTCCTGAGTCCTTTCCTACCCGTGAAGGCAGCACCCTGGATGGCAGCTCAGCGGGCCTGGGGAGGACTTCAGCCTCGTCAGCCCTGCTCCTGAGTCCGGTGGCACCTATCCCCATGTCCAGGCAATGAGCACGGCCGGTGGCTCGTGGAGGGACCGGGCCGGCCTGGCCGCACCGTGTGTGTCCCGTAACCTTCCCACCTGCGGAGCCGGCATCCACCTGCGGGCAGCGGGACAGGCCGCGGCTCGGAGCAACACACGGATTCGCAGGTACGGACTTCGTCACGTTCCCTCTGTAGGAACCGCTGGTTTGTGTGTGACACAGAAGGGCATTTTCATTATGAGAGCTGATCCTGGTGGGCGTTGGGTTCGCTTTCGGGCACCCTCCCAGCCTGGCACGACAGAGAGCGTGGTTCCCGCTCAGCAGGCAGCTCTGCCTGACGGAGGCCAAGAGCTGCCGGGTGGCCGCACACGAGGAGCCTGCGGATGGGCTCATGGAGCGTCCCCAGGGCAGCAGCTAACCTGCTACCGGCGCCACGGGCCACGTGAGTCAGCCCGGGCCGCGGGGCCGTGCTCGCCGCGCTCCCGCCGCGCTCCCGCCACGCTCCCGCCGCGCTCCCGCCCGCACACGCGGCCCCGCGGAGCTGCTGAGCAAGCTGCTGCTGCTCCACGGCGCGTCCCCGAGGTACAAGAGCCTGTTGAAACAGTGCAGGCTCAACGAGGAAAAACCCCGGCGCCTGCACAGCCCCCCAGGCGCCCAGCCAGCAGTGCCAGCCCCTTTTGGGGGGCCTAATCTGTAACACCATACCCATTTATTGGATAACCTATCTGTTTATCGGACAGTCCTCTTCCTTGTTAGCGTTCTGAATGCAATCGCCAAAGGTGCTCGTTAAATCTCATTTAGGAGGAGAGCCACAGAAAGCCAAAATGCTAATGAGCTCTCCTTAATTGTAAACACCGGGCACTGATAAGAATGAAACTCCATCCTCCGTGCCGAGAGGAGTTCTTACGTGTTTCCTACTTACGCCGCTCTTTATCTGATTCTCCTTCACTTCTCTCCTTAGGCAGGTTAATAGACACTTGAAGAGACAAATGACAGTATTGCATCTTCCTTGCAGCCTTTTGAAAGACTTTTGAGGTTGCAAAATTTTTTTTTAACTTATTATTGGGGAAAAAAAAAAGATTATTGAACGATCAGGCAGACGGCGTTTTTTTAGGCTGGAACAACCTGTTCCATAGCACTCTCATGAACACGTTAGTAACTCTTATTTATTGCTGATGGGACAGTTCCTAGAACGTGATAAGTGTGAAACAGCCGGTAGTTTTATCACTCTTGGTTGCTGCCCACTCCTGCTAAAAAAAGGTTGATTGTGATCATCAAGCTGCAGGTAGGCAGTGCCTCTGGACTGTAAAATAGGAATGTTAGTATGTAGTGATGAAAGCAGACTTTGCTCAACACCTGTCTATATATATTGCAGGTCTCAGTGGCTGCCCAGCTGATCCATTCACTCCATTGCCTGGGAAGAAAGACGTGGTAAGTAAAACAACTAAGATGAAGTTTGTTTGCTTTTTATTTATTAAAAAAAAAATCGGCTGGGTTATATACCTAGAACTCGACTTTCGCTGCTCTAGAAGTGGCAGCAGTGAGAGCTAATGCAGGGAGCTGGAGTGGCAAGTGAAATGTTATCCAGCTGTCAGCATTTTCAGCTCATATTCTTCATCTGCACTTACATTTTAAGGATTTCATAAAAAAACATACTGCAAACATGCTTTTTAAAAAAGTATTTTTAACAAGGACCAGATTTACACAAACTAGATTAGAATAACTAGATTTATTTCTGTAGCTTACTACAAAGGAAATAAATATATTAACTGCAGAGATAAAGTAACTGCCTATAACATAAAAAAGTGTTGTTTTAACTAATGTTTGGATTAGAATGCAGTGAGATTTTCAGTCATAGTATTCAGTGGTATTGGATACTGGAAAGTGTCTAGGATATGATTAATGAAACATTATTGGAAGGAAATACTGCCAGTTGGTGTGTTAGCATAGATAGTGTGTAATGTCTATGTGCAGCACTATTGCAGGCTCAGGCTATTCTTGATGGAAACATTTTCTTATGCTAATTTGGTTTGATACACTGCGGGAGAAGGAATACATTAGTCTAATGTGCTTAGCTCAACTAACGTGGCAGGAGGCAGGAATCAACTGGTATCTCAGTAACTTTTATTAGCAGCTCTTCCATGTGATCAGTAAGTCTTTTTAATGTCATTACTTTTTCTTTTCTAGATTTTTTTTTTACTATGTGTTTCATGTCACGGATGGAGTAGATGTTTGATTTATTTATTTTACTGGGAACTTCTTTATTTTCTTCTAGAAATGTTATTTTTGTTTTATCATAAATACCCACTAGACATTTCAAGTAGTTCATTGATATATTTTCAGTTTGGGTTCGCAACAGGCAGTGTCTGGTGCTTTGCTTCTTTGTGAACACAAGAATTAATGTTTGGGATTTGTTTGCTGTCTGCCCTAGCTTAGAAATGTGTTTTCTTTGTTTTATCTATGTTTTTAGTTTTGCCATGTGTTAGATTCAGGCTTGTGAGAAAGAAGTCTCAAGGATCAGAAGGCATAAACAGTGAGTACAATACTTACTACTCTAGCTTCCGTGCAGCTGTTTTTTCCTTAACTGCCACATTAGGTGGCCGTTTACATCCCGGGTAAGACTGTTAACTTATTCAGAGAAAGAGCCTCAAGGCTCTGGTTCTTGTGCCAGAGCAAAGACAAAACTTGCTTCTAGCAAGGCTGAATTATTGCTGGTATTTATTTAACTTCTTACCTGTTCCTTTGCACTTGGAGCTTTGTGGCTGCAAAGGAACAGGTTCTTGACAGCAAAATTATCAGCTGATGTAAAGGAACTAAATTAATTCATGCTGGCTAAGAATCTCTTCCTTCTCCTCTCCACATAGTTTGTTTCTGTGTATGAAATAATGCGTATTGAGGAAAAAATCGATACGTCTTTAACGTGTGCATAAGAAGGAATGCTATGTAGCTATGTATTACTTCTGTAAAGTATACATGATAAATATTTCTACTTGCCAATTTGTACAGCTGGATATCAGATTAGTTGATAAATCCCCTTTAACATGAAGTCTGTAACAGAGTGGTGAATGGCAAGAGAGGGATGTGTATGTGTAGAAACTCTGCGAGAGGGGAGGGAGAGGAAGAGAGAGGAAGAGAGAGGAGTCAGGCTGGAACCGAAACTCGATTCAGGACTGCTTGAGCAACCTGGAAAAAAAATCCAGCTGCCTGCATGGTCACGCTGCTGTTTGCAGTTATTGCCAGCTGTATGTGAGAATAGTGCTGTTTTCTCCAGAAATTTTATTTCATCCTGATTTCGCCTTGCCTGTTCCCCTAGCAGTTGGATTTCTTTAGGGCTTACTGCTTCGTGCTGCATATTCCAGACGCGAGTCGCCCTTTCGGCGAGCTGTCACGGCTGGCGGGGTGCAAACAATGCCGTGCAGACACTTGCAGATGGTGCTCGCTCCATTAAGAAGTCCAGCAAAATTAAGAGATTTATGGTTGTTTCTCAGATGAGGCTTAAAAGCACAGGAAGCCCAGCCCTACAACAGAGAAAATGTTGTAACAGCCCAGTGAGTCACCGGGGGAGGCAGAACGGGATAGCTGGATGACACCTATTGTTGCTCAGATAATTCCCTGGGAGTTCAGCTCGCAAGAATGTGGCCGTGAGAGAATGACTATAAAACTCATGAGAGCCCACTTCGGCTCCCGCTTTGTATCTCGCACTTTCCTCCCTAGCCCGAGTTCCATTGCTTTCTTTTTTCCTCCCTCTCGGCAGCTTTGGTTTCTTTCCTCGGGAGAAAGGATGTCACGGGCCCTTAGCATTTTCCGAAGGAAAGACAATACTTGCAGGGGAAGGAGGCGCGGGCGGCTGCGCGGCGCGAGGCGCTGCGCGAGGCCGGGTTACAGCCCGCCCGGGCGTTACCTTTCAGTGCCTTGCAATATGCATAGCACAGTTTGACCCGCCGCTGGCAGCAGGAAGCGGCTCCCGTTTCAGCACATGCCCGAGCAGGTGGATGCTCCCAGGGATGAGCCGGAGCCGAGCCGCCCCGCTCCGCCCGTGTGCCCCACTCTGTGCGTCCCACCGCTCCGCACGGAGGGCAGACACCAGCCCACCCCGTGCCTGCTCCCAACAGGTTCCCTCGCTGCATAGGTGTGTCCACAGTGCCCAGTAACTTCCAGGGCTGCCCTCTCGGGTCCCTTTCCCCTTGCCTTTTGCATGGCAACTTCTGTCCTGCAGAGTGACCTCTCTCATACATGGTGCTCCCTACGGGGCCTCACGTTAGCCCTTCCAAAGTGGCAGCTGATACGAGGGGCCAGGAACTGGTGCAGGTACCTTTGTTGTCCCACTGCTTTGCTCTGCTGCAGCATCCCAGTTTACTTATCAATATTTTTCTCAAAACATCAATGTCTCTCTTTGAGATAAGAAAAATTCCCCGATGGAAAATTGCAGAATGGGGTGTGTCTTGTAGTGTGGAGATTAATTAACAGTAAGTAGCTGGGGTCAAGACTCTTAACTGCCAGCATATCAGGTGGCTGTAAATTATCTCCTCAGCTGGTTCAATTAACAAGACCTGGGATCTGTAGAAAGTTGGCAGTTGGGTAACACCTCAAGGATCTGTGTGGTTCTTCAGTCCTTGATACCGGTCACACAGAACAGCAACCCCGCTGCAAGCCCAGGCACACAAGGCCAATACTGTTAGGACCTCTGTTCAAGTGTTCAAGTCTGCCTTGCCAAGCGGACCTTAGCTAGGACCCATATGAACAGTTTTATATATATACTTTAAAAACACCTGCTTCCTTTGTAGAGGTGCTCGATTCCCATTCCAGTGTATTTAATGCATAAAACAAGAACAACAGTAACAAAAACCACGTACCTGTTGGATCCTGAGCCCTTCAGCAATACGAGATACCCTTATGAAAATATGCATTGCCAAATTCTTGAATGAGGAGAATTTATTTTGGAGACGGAAAGGTAGTTCTTCTGCTGAAACTTTGAAGCTGTTTTTTTTCTAGCAAGTGCATCAGTTTCATTTCCATTCCATAATCATGGAGGCTGAACCTTTCATTTCCAAACTGAATATAAATGCAACAGAAGAGCTGTCCAGGTAGCTTCTGCCATCTCCCAGGCTGGCACTGCTCAGGATATTCTGCGTTTCTCCATGGTGGGAATATGTTTCCTATGCAACTTCACATCTGAACTTCCCATGCGTTTTCATGGTTGTTTTGCACTTATGCCGGGCAGTTATTTTTATATGGAGCTCTTAAATTGCTGAGCATATGTAAACTCAACTTGTTTAACAAGACTGTGGTGTTCTGGCACAGGTGAGGCTTGGATGTTGTTCTGGCACAGATGAAAATGTAAGAATTTGCTCAGAACAAATGCAAAATCTTGTTGAAACAAGTAAGAGTGATTTTCTTCTATCTAGTCTGCAATCTTCCTCTCTGTATCTTTGGAGCTACTATGGATCGTGTGTCACTGGGAATGACTGTGTAAAAGCACAGTTTTTGCGAATGGGATTCCAGAATGATTTTTCCTAACAGTGTAGAAAGGGAGGAATCCTTTTCTCAGGGGAGGACCCAAAAAACATTCATGTTTTGGTAAGGTATAGGTAAGGCATGAATGTTTGTCTGCAACATGTCTCCCTGCTAAGGTTGAAAGCAGCAGCAGGACGTGTAGCTATTGATGTGGGCAAAGGCAAAACATTTTCAACAGCAGCCACATAAAAGATCATGATTAGATGAATGGTTAATTGCACTTCCTTACAATGACTGCTGAACACAGTTGAACCTTATTTACAGGAGCGTGACACCCACGCTAACCCTGGCTCTTGGAGGCTGCACACAAGTTTTCTCATTGGTTCAGTCCAGTCAGTGCTAGATTTACTTGGCCAGGTAAATACCATGGCTCTTTCAGGTTTTGGTTCAAGAAATAACAACCTCCTTTGCTTGTGCCTGGGCTATATTTGTTATGTGTGCTTTTACTTGTGCTTTTATTAGGCTGGCAAGATTTGGCCACATGACAATATTTCCCAAACGTGCTCAAACAGCCTCAGGAAAGTCGAGGTAGAGGCAGAAAACCTGCACTGAATGGGGGAGCCAGAAGTTTCTCCCTGATGCTGTGGCTATTTCACCTTCATCAGGCATGGGAGTTGCCAGCACGCTGTCAAGTGGCCATTGCCCTTTTAGTGACTCTCTTGTCCAGCTGTTCAGCATGGATCCAGGCAACAGGCACTTGAAATTGTGAGGACTTCCTTCAACTTTTCCCTTTATGCTACCACGGAAATGAACCAGGAAGGGCAACAAGATTATCCTTAGCATGCATGGTCCATCTTATCTTTAGTGTGCATGGCCCATCTTAGATTGCTTAGCTTGCATGGTCCAAATGGGACAAGGATTTAGGGATGAATTGTCTAACTTTGTTTGCTAGGGATTGTATTTTGGATTCCCAGTTTGGTGCAAGAGGTCAGTTAAAATCAGAGGATGGGAAAAAGTAATAGTCTTATGAGGTTTTGCTGAAACACTAAACTAACACTAAGAGTAACACTAACTAATGAAATACAGTTTGGAAAGTGGTGAAATCTTTGCTTTCAAGACAGCTAAAAATAAACAAACATACAAGCATGAGGTGGAAATAATTTATAAAAACTAAGTTGTGTATAAATCAACTGTGTGATTCCATAAATAACAGAGACAGCAATTTCACAAATAAAGGGGAAAAAAAAAACCCTCAAGAGTAATAATAATAATAAAAAAAACCAAGTTCAGGGCCAAATTGTTTCCACTCCATTTCTTTTTCTCTTAGAGACAATCATGTTTCTTGCCTACTTTGTTGTGAGCTCAGTATTTTGACTGCACACGTTTTAATGTTTTAATGAGTGCTACTTTCTTAGTTGTAGATCATGGCTCCTTGGCCTGAGGTGGAAAAGCCTGAAAGCAATAACTATATAGGGGACTCTTCCAAGCAAAACCAGAACATGCCTGGAAAAGAGGGAGAAAATCATAAAGGTAATGTCTGTTTGCCTGTGGGCATCAAGGGGATGTTTAAGGTTTTGGGAGAAGATTGAAGATAACTAATTCTTTCTTTATGTGTTTCATATTTCATCAGGCAACGTAGCTTCACATGGAAATAAAGGGGAAATTCAACCTGCATTTTCCACAATAGCCTTGATAGATGAGACAAGGCCAGAAGAGGAGGACCCATGGGCTCTGCCAGAACTGCAGGACACTGGGGTGAAGTGGTCAGGTAGCCATTTCTCAGTGTACAAGTTGCCTTCTCTTTTCTATCATTTCTGCTCTTTGTCTAAGTTCTTTTTCTGAAGGGAGAGATTCTGGAGAACAGAATTTTAGATCTGAACGCTCAGATTTTCAGGTGTGGGCTTTCCATTCTCTGTGTCACTGGTAAAATATTATATTTTCTCAGATAAGAAAAATCTGGAAATCATGTGGCTTATTGTACTTAAAGCCTGAGAAAATGTGCAGGAAACAATCCAAAAGAGATATGATCTTATTTTCAGGCTCTCACTAGTTCTTCTTTACTGAGTTAAGATAGATGTGTAAAACCAAGGGTCAGTCTCAGATTTCGTAAAACCTTTGTATTATATCAAAAGCTTTTAACTGTAATGGGTTTTTAGTTAAAAATTGATTAAGAACAACATTCTTTTGGGTTTAATCATGCACCTGAGTCGCAATGCTGTCCTTGACTCCACAGTCTCTCTTGGAGCACTAGCCTGTTCTAGAGAGAACGCTGGATACATCAAACACCTTTTTTTTTTTATGTTTAACTTGTTTGTTTTGCAGAATTGGATAGAAAAGGGAAAATCATTCGTGTATTGTACGGGATAGGGAAGTTTATTATGTTGCTTGGATTGCTCTACTTATTCGTGTGTTCCCTGGACGTGCTGAGCTCTGCTTTTCAACTAGTAGGAGGTATGAAAATGCTTCTAAAATATCAAGAATAAGCTATGAATGAGACAGTAAATCTCATCTGAGTAACCAGATTAGAAGCATCTGTCTTCACCAACATACTTAACAGATTTATATGTGCAGAGATGGATTCAGAAGGAACTATTTCTGATTGAAGATTGACCTTCCTTGAAAGAGGCCTTTGTTTCTTAAATTCCAAAGTGCTGTTGACATTAGGGATTATTGGCCTGAACTTCTTAGGAAGTTCCTGATACTTTCGTGGCAGTTCACACAAATACACCTGTGCATAAATCTGTCTCCTGTGAGAATCATTTCAACAGGAAGAAATATGAAAATGGATCCTTGATCAAAGCATTCAACACTGAAATATCTCAAAAATCCTTTATAAATAAAGATTGCTAAAATGTAATTCTTATATTTGCCTATTTCCAAGAGTGAAATCTTGCTCATGGATTCAGAGGTGGCAGTCAGAGAAATATGTGGGCTTCTGTGCAGTTATTCTACATTTTTAGAACCAAAAAAACCCTACAGAAACAGAAATAGAAACTGAATTACTCAGAATTATTAAAAGAGTTTTTGAGAGTAACCAAAATATTAAAGCAGTAATAGCATTTGAATCTGTATTTGAATTTTATCATCTTTCCTTTGATGGAGGTAGTTATGTTAAGTCCTCTATAGAGCTCATTAGAGCTTTTTTCAGTTGCTGAAATGAAAGAATATAAAATATTCTCTGATATTGGGGGAGCTGAGTTTCGGACCTGGATTAGGATCCCTGGCCGACCTCACCTTGTTCCAACTTTTACCTGATGAGCATGGCTGCACACATATCATTTCATTGGTTGGATGCTCTTTAATCAAATGCTCTGCTAATTTCGAACAACTTTACCTGGCACTTCCCTGACTCTAAGAATATGTTTTCACAGGTAAAGCAGCAGGGGACATTTTTCAAGATGACTCCGTGTTGTCTAACCCAGTTGCAGGGTTGGTGATAGGGGTTCTAGTGACCGTCATGGTCCAGAGCTCCAGCACTTCTTCTTCCATTGTGGTCAGCATGGTGTCCTCCACACGTAAGTTCAGTTATGGTCTCTTCTTAGATCACCCATAGGTCTCAGTGCAGGGTGTACCTCCACCTTTCTTAAAACTGTAGGGTAGAAGAGTTGGGACTGCAGGAAAGGATTTTCACAGCTGTTGCTATCAAAATGGGGAAAAAGAAAATGAATGCACTGCAGAAAAGAGTGTCCATAATAGTAATGAAAAGCATTGGATCCTTTGGCGTTGAACACATTAGATCTGGAAGTATCTGCACATGTTCCTCCTGTGAAGCCGTTACTGAATGTAACTCCTGTGTTTTAGTGGCATCATGTCAAAACTCTGCAGTAAGTAGGGTAGTGCCTGGGAAGGAAGAGACTTTCTCTTAATCTGGTCACTTACCATGCGGTGAAAAGAGATAACCATGTGCTGCACATTCAGGGAACAGCACCAAGCTGGTACTACCTCCCCAAGGGGCTTGATTAAAGCAAAAGTATCTGGACCAGAGTGCCTAATCCCACTGGGATCAAGTGAAATCATGATTCCTACAACATTAATAGATGTTAATTTTCTGGACTGAATAGTTTGCTGCTGCTCTGATTTGTCTCATTCAGAGGTTCCTTTTCTGCTTTCTAGTGCTGACAGTCCGATCAGCGATTCCCATCATCATGGGGGCGAACATCGGCACTTCGGTCACAAACACCATTGTGGCACTCATGCAAGCGGGGGACAGGAACGAATTCAGAAGGTGCTGTACTTAACCTCCAGCTCTGAGAAGTTCAGTTTCTTTCCCCTTAACAGATGTTCTTATGTATTCCTTATCACTATTACAGCCATTCAGCCATTCTGTTGTTCAAAATTCAGATGTCCAGTTAGAAAAAATTGCAAGCAAACTTCTAAATCAGCTTTAATGACTACGTTAATACAGCAAATTTAAGTCATTTAGTGTTTTACAGCTTATCTCAATGAAGGTTAAAAAATGGTCCCGTTTTGCTTTGCCATCAGGAATAATGAGGGCAATTCTGTAATATTCTGCTTCATAAACTGTCAGCTTTGAAAGAATAGCAAGTTCTAAGCTGTCATCATTCCTCACATATGTGCCATTATAGTCAAAGCATAAGGCTGTATAGACATTCGGCTTCATATAATTGAAAAAAGCCTACTGGATTCCTTTTAAAGATTTGTGTTTATGTAAGAGTCTGCCATTTTTAATATGATCTCACAGAAATGTAAATTTCCAAACTGGTCCCACTATTCTACTTATCTTTCATTATCTCTCTATTATGGGAGGATTGTGCACAAAGTTAATATTACACTAATTTTGACCTAACTACTGTCCTGATGAGAGACCTTGAATTTTTAAGATTTTGAAGTTCACAGAAGATAAGATCTGATAAGATCTGATAAGATCAGGGAAATAACATTTCTGCTAGTAAATATACACAGTGACAACTTTTAAATTGTTGCTTGACGTTGGTACTGAGAGAGCTTATATCTTACTAGAGATAGGTAGTAAACTTGGGAGGGATGTGAGACTTTGGTACTTTGTTATTCATGACACAGAGACATGAAATACACCAAGCCAGAGGCGTATTTCTGAATTTTATTGTCCGGAATCTTTAACTTTGCTCATCTTTCTCACTTGAATTGCAGTGTCAGAGTAGCCTTATTGGCACTTGGGAAGCAAAAAAAAAAAAAAAGGAAAAAAGAAATGGTGACTAGCAACGATTAAAATATTTTCTCTGTGGTAGCACTGTCAATTCTGCTGGCCTGCTCTGAATGTTCCCCCTAGAGCAACTTGGCATGGGGAGCCATAGCTACAGGATTAGCATTTCAGGGAGTGCTTCCTCTTCCTTTACCGCCCTTCATTTCAGGAGTTACATTGAAAAACATGATCAGGCAGATTCCACCAAGAAACAGGGGAACGATTGGCCCCGAGGAAGCGGCTACGGAGAGGAAGCTGAGGGAGATGTGCAGGAACTCGTGGGAGGGCTACAAAGAGCATCTTGCTGCGTGCAGCCAGGGAGAGCAGCTCCTGGGGCAACTCCTGCTTAGGCATTAAGCACACAGCAGGAAGGGGCGAGAGGCAAAGCAGAGCACCACTCTACAATGACTTCTTTCTTCAGTCAATAGTCTTGGCACTCTTCTGTTACAGGTTACTTTTGTCTTTTCTAGTTTATATTATTTCAGTCTCTTGGCTGGTTCTTTCACTTGAACATCTTAGGCATAAAAAGTCCTCTTTAACAGTCACTCATCTTCTGTGACCGCAAATGAAATAATTCCCATGTTGAAATGGGCTTCTTTCTCACCCCCATGGTTTCTCACCCCCCACACCTGATGTTGCACATATGTTGTTTAATTAAAAGCAGTTCTGTGTTTTAATTTCCTCTTGCAGGGCTTTTGCTGGAGCTACTATCCATGATTTCTTCAACTGGCTTGCCGTGTTTGCACTGCTGCCCATTGAGGTTGTTTCTGGTTATCTTTTCCATCTCACCAATGTTATTGTTGAGTCCTTTCGCCTTGAAAGTGGTGATGATGCCCCCGAGCTACTAAAAGTGATCACAGACCCTTTTACAAAGCTCATCATTGAGGTACGCTCTTTCTCACTCCCCCTGAAACTGCTTATGTCATTGTTACAGTTAGCCAAACTTCTCTGTGTCCTTTGGGTTCAAGCTCACTTGCAAATAGAGTTTTTTCTTTTGGATCCTGTTTCTATTTCCCCCAAATTTCACCTTTATGCTGATAAGCTTAACTAGGAGGGCTTGGAATTGAGATTGGAGGCACACACAGGGGATGTCAACCTGTTGCCTTGATATTGGCAGATATTTGAGATACCTTAGCACATCAAGATCATCTTTGCAGGCGTTGAGGAGACGACACAGAAACTTTGGGAAATTCTCACCAGTCTGGAGGGGCAACTAGAGCCCAGAGTTGCTCACAGCTCCTAAAATGACAGTAAACACTGAGAGTTATGGAAAAGATGTCAGTGCAGAGTGAGTAAGGTGAAGTGGGAGGTGATTTGAGGAGACTGAGGCATAGATAAATGCTAGTGTGTGCAGAGCAGGACCTTTCTCTTTGGGTAAATCCCCTACCTGTCGTGGAGCAGGCCTACCAACAGAGATGGTCGTGTACACCTTGCATGGCTGAGCAGGCATCTTGCTTCCCCAGGGAGTTATGGGAGCAGAGGTGAACAGAAATCCATGATGCAAGTTAGAATAATGTTTCTTTTTTTCCCCCCATTTTAGCTTGATAAATCAGTAATTAATGCAATTGCTACAAATGATGAATCTGCAAAAAACAAAAGCCTGGTAAAGATCTGGTGTATAACTGAAACCAATACGGTGAGTATTATGTTAAATTACTTTTTAAGTTCCTCAGAAAATATATTACTAATCTGTAGTTCACATGTCTTATTATAGGATTGTGAGTTTAGATCTTTAAATGAGTATTTTTTTTCTTTTTTTCAGCAGAAAAAAAAAGAATGAAAATGAAAACAATTTAATGTTGTTTTTCCTTCACTTAAACCAAACATGTCATGCCAATGGTGAGCATGACCTGCTTGCTTTTAGTACCATGCAGCCCCTTGCTTATCAGAACTGGCAGTTTGGAAAGAAGCCTTTTACTCCTTTCAAATCCAAGTTCCTTGAAATCCTGATACTCCTACTGACACTCTGAAAGTGCAAAAAATCTGTAATGTGGCCGCAGCAAAATCTTGTTTCACTCACCACCTATCTATCTGATCTAACCAGCTTTAAATGCATTTGTGTTACTATGGTCTGCTGGCACTCAGTTATTCCAGCTTTCTTGGAAAGCTGCCCTCTAGAAAGCCTCTGTGGGGGTAAATCCTGTTGTTCTTCACCCAAGGAACTCTATAGCTTGAAGGCAGCTGTTGCTCGGATGGACATTAACACATATTTTGGAAGATTATGGAGCAAGGTGTTAGGTTTGTGTTCTTCCACTAACTAACAATTAGAGCATTAAATAGCGTGTGGATCTCCAAGAAGGCTGTTCTACTTGTTATTATGCCTTTAAATGTAATTCCTAAAGTGCCAAGGCAAAAGATACTTCAGGGCACGCAGTCAAGAACTTAAAATTAAGGGCATGTGTTTTTAGAGGAGCCCAACTCCTATTGAATGACGACCTAGATGGCCAGCGAAATGGGAGGTAGCACTGGTGCCCTTGGGAGGCAGCTAGCGCAGGGAGCAGAGTCGCAGGGACACGGAGCTCTGCTCAGGGAACCCAGCCGAGGAGAGGAGCATTTCAGCTCGGGGGACACAGCACACGGCACTGCCTGTGTCCTCGCAGCGAGGCTGAGCCTCGCTGCCTCCTGCCCCTCTTGGGAGAGAAGTGACGGCACAGAAGTGCTGGTTAAACACAGGTTCTATGCATTTGTTTGTACTGTGGCTATGTAACTGCTGCCTGTGCACGTAATGAAATTACAAGAACACATGAAATCCCTGCACTTTTGACATGAACTTGGTGGGTGGTTGGACCAGGAGAAATTTGTGCCCTCCCTCTATTTTTTGTTAGTGTAGAAATAAACATTTTGACCTGCTTTGTAACTAAAGTATCTGGAAAAATGTCAAGACAGCAAGAAGCAACACTCTGTTGTGTTTGCAAAGGCTGATGTGCTCAGGTAGGGCAGTGACCAGGCTCCTTGCTGAAGCTGCAGGCGACACTGCTTCTTCTCCAGAATTGCCCATTTTGGGTCATTCCACACCAGCTAGAGGAGGAAAGTGCACATATCTGTCCAGAGACAGTGCCCAGATTTTAACCCACTTGTGGAAAAGTGAATCAATGAAATACATCTTGAAGATGCCTTCAGTTCAGCAGTGTTGTTCCCAGTATATCTGGCTGGTAACCGCTGTTGCAGGGGTTGCAGCAGAAATGTGGCCTTGTTATTAAAGTGGTGCCATCTAGTTATACTCCTGCTTGTGAATCTGTCTTCAGTTATGGAAGTTTGCGGGCAGCAAAAAACCAGGAGCACTTTGCCTGAGGATTTAGTGAAGGGATGCAGGTGACTAAACCATGTGCTTTGTCTGGCAATCTTTAGACCCTGCAGAATGTCACAATTCCACCTTCAGAAAACTGCACATTTCCTGAATTCTGCTGGTCTGAAGGAAACCTGACGTGGACCCTCAAAAATATATCCGAAACAGAATATATTAGTAAATGTAAGTAGTAGAACTAATTCTCCTTTGGTGTCTTGACTGAGTTATGCAACTTTTTAACGTCTCTAGCAGACTATTTTACAGGTATGTGGGTGATTGTATTATACGTGGGGCAGCTGCGGGTGCAGTCAAAGCAGCCTGTGCATCACGATAGTTGAACAGCTGGAGTTACTGGGACCATCACCGTATCTGACTGCACATGGATCTTTTTCCATGCTCCCAGGTGTCAGTAAATGAGGTCTTCAGTATCAGGTCACTCCTGCTGTTCAGGTGCCTTGGTGTTATGGTTACTTTGCTGGAGCGGTTTTCTCGGATATCTTTATCCCCACATGTGCTGTGGGAAGCAGGATGGTGACCAGGCTGATCCATTTTCCTTTTCTTTTCTAGGCCAGCATCTCTTTGCGGATGCGAACCTGCCGGATCTCGCCATTGGTCTCATCCTCCTGGCCTTGTCCCTGCTCGTTCTGTGCTCCTGTTTGGTGATGATCGTTAAGCTCTTAAACTCTGTGCTTAAGGGGCAGGTGGCGAGTGTTATCAAGAAGACCATCAACACTGGTAACTATCCGAAGCTTGTGGTCTGGATTGGCAAGGGCTCTGAGCATGTTTATTGGCATCGTGTGTGATGCCACATGATATAGCATAGTTTAAGGAAAGCTGCGTTAGACCAAAATATATCCCTCCCCTCCAGACATTTCTTCTCAGGGAGTTTTTTCATTTCTTTTTAAAATCTCTTAGTTAACAGCTTGATCCTGCATGGGAGCAGTTTAACAGCAGCAGAGACCAAAGTCCAGGCCATTTCTTCGTGTATAATCATTAGCTCTTAGAATTGTAGTGTTCCTGTTCTCAATAGATAGCGCAGGGATTTCTGTGATTGCCTGATCTGGCACAAAGCCTACAAGCTTCTTCTACAGTAAGCTGGAGAAAGAAGGGTTTTGAGCAATTCCCACTTACTTGCTCTATTGCACTCTCTAATGCTCCTGCAAGCAAGATAGGGCAGCCAGAAGAGTCTTTTCTGAGTGAGCAGCAGTAGCTCTCGTGTAAACACTTTTTTTCACTCAGTTGCCTCTTCATTCTCCTTTGAGAGAATGCAGCAGGGAAAAGCAGTCCTGACTTGTAAACCTGTACCCCTGACAGGGGTAAAAGAGAGGGCTCACAGAAATGGGGAGGGCAGCAAAGTGTTCCCTATTAGGTCTTCTCTTGTCCTGACTGAATCGTAAAAGAGGGGTAGAAAGTAATCATGACAAATCATCCTGCAAAAATCAGGTTGTTCTTCAGTATTTTCTGAAGATTAGATTTGTCTATCAGATGCCTGGTTGCAAAAACCAATGCATTTTAGACACTTAAAGCCTTTTAACTTTAAATGAACTTGAAAGGAACTTTATTGTGTTGAACTCCATGGAAACATTTCTGGGCTTTTTAACTGCATTGGAACATAATTGCTACCCTGGATGAGGACAAAGGTCTACCAAGTCTAGTATTCATGTCAAAAGGTGTCTGATGGTGGAATTCGGGGAAGAAACTACAAACAAGAGGGTATATTTAGAGCAGTAGGACCAACTCTGACCCAAAATCTTGTCGTATGAGAAAATATACAAACAATATATTTATATTTCAAATGTTTAATAGCATTTTAATTACTACGTCTTCTAAATACCTTCTAAATATGATGTCCTCTTTTTTTTTTCCTTTAGATTTTCCATTTCCATTTACTTGGCTGGCTGGGTACCTGGCTATGCTTGCAGGGGCTGGTATGACCTTCATTGTCCAAAGTAGTTCTGTTTTCACATCTGCTATTACACCTCTTGTTGGTAAGCTATCTGTCAACATTGTATTCTTTATCCTTGTGTTTTATCTTCTTGTTCCAGAACCACTCAAACCTGTTTTTTTTTTTTCTCTCCTAGGCATTGGTGTCATAAGCATTGAGCGCTCTTATCCCCTTACCTTAGGAGCTAACATTGGTACGACCACAACAGCTATTCTTGCTGCTTTAGCAAGTCCAGGAAGTACATTAAAATATTCATTGCAGGTCAGTATAAACCAATACTGCCTTGGCTTCATTTAAAAATTGTGACCTTTCTGAATAAAAACCTGATAAAATTAGCTCTGTTGCAAATATCCCCTACTGGAACATGTTTGATCATTTTGTTTGATCATCATTTTGTTTGATCTTGTGTGTCCTGTTAATGAGAGCTCATTGAGTGTTGATATATAGTGAAATTTTACTCTGATAAATTTGGATTGATTTTAATGAATTCATTCAGAAATGAGACAAGGTTGGACATTTGACCCCTCAGCATAGGCTCTTTGCAACCTGGGATTTAGCACCCACATTTCTGACAGGTTTCTTAGCAGTTCCCCTATTTCAGTTGGTAATTTCTGTAAGATTTCTTCTCAGTGCCCTGTCTCTGTTTGTACCCTGTGTAGGGACTCTGGTCATTTAGGTGAAGATGGCAAGACGTAGCAGTGAGAATAGGGACACCTTTTCTCACTGTAATTCTGAGTAGATTTCTCTGGATTCCTTGTCGTGTCAGGAAAGAAGGCAGCTTGGCCTTGGGCACCATTTATGTTCTGTAAAGATCATTCCAAGTAGAAGGCAATATTTGAGTACAACAACCCTCTACATCAAAGAGTGAAGATAATTTAGTGTTCTTTTGAATTTTTTTTTTTAATAGCCACAATGAAAGCTGTTGACCTACATGGAAAAAATGGAAAGAAAATTATAGTAATGATTTTATTGTCTTCAGGCAAGATAAAACAGATGTAATCATGAGAAGATATTATCTTGATCAGGCTTAGATTTTGTGATAAGCAGCTATTTTTATAATGTACTATAAAAATGAAAACTGTACACATTCATGTTTGCTTTACTCTGATAACATTTAGAGAAGGAAAATAACGTAATTGGAGCAGGGAAATTACTGCTTAGTTCACATATCCTTATTTATCTCGAGTGACTTCTGAAAGCTTGAGGAAATAGCTGTCTCTGGGCATTTACTTTTTTATAAAGAATTTTGAAGTTGGCCCTTTTTTTTTTTTATAAAGAATCTTGAAATACTAATCAGGTGTTAGCTAATTTGGGGAAAATCCAGGTTTCTCAATAACTTTAATGCAGTATCTCATTTATGCTTCCCATCAGTTCTCCGTAGCTCTCACACTGAATGTTTCCTCATAGCTGTTTGGTCTGTCAGCTTTATTTCTGACACACTCTCCTTGCAGCTGCAAGCTGCGTTTAACTTCTCTGGTGCCACGAGATATGTTATGCTCTTTAGGCTGGCCTTGTTGCCAAATGCTGGGCCTTGTTTGTGGGCACAGGGTCTGTAGCTGGAGGATGTGTTACTGCATCTGTGCTCCATGCTAGGGAAGGCCTTCCAGTGAAACAGCACTGAGGATGGGAGCAGAGGAAGAGGGGAGCAAGGGAAGGAAAACTGAGGAGTCTTAGTATCCCTGTTTATTATGTGGGTAGGAGTTTCTAAAGGCATTTTGACTACTGAGCTTCTCTGATGTTTTTGTTTCCAGATTGCCCTGTGCCACTTTTTCTTCAACGTCTCTGGGATTATTCTGTTTTACCCGCTGCCCTTTACCAGGCTGCCAATCCGCATGAGCAAGAGCTTGGGCAACATCACAGCCAAGTACAGATGGTTTGCTATATTTTATCTTCTCATCTGCTTCTTTCTCTTGCCTTTGTTTGTATTTGGTCTATCCCTGGCAGGCTGGCCGGTCCTTTTGGGTGTTTGCCTTCCCCTGCTTGCTCTTTGTATTGCTGTGGTTGTGATTAACGTTATGCAGTCGAGGAAGCCACACTCGCTGCCCGAGAAGCTCCAAAACTGGGATTTCCTTCCCATCTGGATGCACTCCCTGGAGCCCTGGGACAATATGATTATGTCTTCGCTCGCCTTTTGTGGGAAACACTGTTGTGGCTTCTGCAAGTGCTGCAAAGTCAACACAGAACAGGAGGGTGCCAAAGACAAGCAGATAAAAACTATGGAGGTTTATGAAAACACCATTGCAATGGCTGATGACGAGAGAGGTGTAAGAAGAGCAGCACCCGTGGCTTGTGTTGAAAAAACGGGCACAAATAACACAGCCTTATAGTAGTGGACAACCCCCGATAGCCGAGATGCAGCATAGGACAATGAGGCTCTTGAGGACCAGCTGGGACAATGCACTGAGGACAGAGTGAACATTTGGTTAGGTTCAGCAGCTGGCTGTACATCACTCCTCAAGGAATGGAGTCAAACGAGCTTGGCAGTCCCCAGAAAATCTATGATCAGGTGAAAAGCTAAGGACAGATTTGCTTATAGTGGATCTACTGTGTGGTCCGTTCATCCAGTGCTATCAGTAGCAAACTAAAAAAACCCTGTGTAGCCCCATGACCTGAAAGGATGAAAGAAGGGGTGAGCCACTCAACCTTCAGTAAGGAAAAAACCTAAAAACCAACCAAACAATGTGCTTATCCAACAGCCTCCCCGACCTCCTGGATTATTCAGCAAAAGTCACTTTGTTACCCATAAGACTCTGGAAAAGAAAACAAACATATGTAAGAGAATCCTAATATTTTCATCTGCCTGTTTGCAGTGATCAAAAAGGAAAATAACAGTCCCAGTTTGGACAGAATCTGTTCTCTCTGTGTGAAGGGAAAAGAAATGGTGGGCACCCGTGAGGGGCTCTGGGAGTCCTGGTGGCCATAAAGGTCCCTTGAGGCCATTTTGAGCCTTCTCTGGCCCCTGTAACACTGGGGATGGGAGCAGTGGCCTTTTGTCTCAAAATGAAGGCCAAAATCTGCTTCATGTGTCAGGTCACTGCAGCAGGCAAAGGGTTCATGTGGTTTGCAGGCACCGGGTGGCCGCTGAAGGGCTTGGTGGGCTTGGGACATGGCCCGGTGGCCGTTCCTCTCCAGAAGGCCCTGCCCGATCTGTTCCCTGTGTAACTCCAAAGAGCCTGTCCTGGCGCAGGCAGAGGAACGGTGCAGGAATGGGGACCAGCGGCTGCCGTGGGAGAGGAGGAAGGCGCCCAAAGCAGGGCTGAAGCTGAGGGCTGTGTGTGCAGCCACGGCTCCGTTTCACCGGGCCGCAACACGGCCTTGAGAGCAGTGCTGGAGACTGCCTTGGAGCTGCAAGAGAGCAGCAAGCGTGGGGCCTGTGTGAGAGAGAAAGGAGTGTCCCTCTGCACCTTCACGGTATGCTCTGAACCACCCATCCTCCTTGGAGATAATGTGAATTTTACTAGAAATCTTCTGTAGCAATCAGATCCCAAGTGAAAATCCATAGTGTAATCATAGACGAATGACTTGCTGGGAAGCCACCTGTGCTCAATCCTGTTACCCATGTTTTAGTAAGTGCTTGTGAGACTTCTCTGAATCACAGAAAGACAAAATGTGTCATTTCAGCACATTTCAGCATAGGAAAAAAGAGTATTTTGAAGGAGCATTAATACTTCTGCTGGCCTTCAATAGCTTAGACACAAGTAAGTATGGGACAGTATCCAGGTCTGACCACTTCAGGAAAAGAATCTGGTGGTTGGATGCAAGCCAAGTTTCATTTGGACACAGTTTACGTGGTTGAGTTGCAGATGAAATTCAATACAGAAATGCTGGCAAGACCCTTAGTTTGGTAGAGCCACTCAATGCTGCTAGGATTAATTACTTCTCAATAGTGGTTTGTTTTCTGCGAAGCTCTAGAATTCAGTAGGCAGAATTGAGCTGTCAGGTAAATATGTACATTTTAGAATTGAAAAATTGTCCATTTACTTTTTTTTTTTTAACTGAGCTTTCAGCTGGCAAACTAATTTGTTAAATCTGTTTGTAAATCGTGTCCGTACTGAGGTTCTTACTTGCTTTATAATTAGAGTGAATTTCCGAAAGCTTTGGTGTAGTTCTGCTCTCCTTGGGTTTAGTAGCAGAGAGCAGAGTTATGCCAAATTGTTCTTTTTAAAATTAATTTATTTTCCTTCATGTAGTTCAAACAGAATTTGTCAGTATCTGATTTTTTTTTAAGTGGAATTTTATTATCTTCAATAGTTGTTCCTAGTTTTATTTTTAGAATCCTGGATGCTTTCACAATCTGTGTTTCTTTAAATGCCAGCCTGCATCTCCTATGCTCTGCTTCTTCAGTCATGGAAAAAGAAGTCCAGAATTCTTTCAAAGTTATCTCATATTTCCATTAACCCTCCTTTGAAATCGGGAATATTCTCCTCTATTTTTCATCATTTCTCAAACAATTTGTACATTGAATCTTGAAGT
This sequence comes from Nothoprocta pentlandii, assembly GCA_013398315.1. NCBI lineage: Eukaryota > Metazoa > Chordata > Aves > Tinamiformes > Tinamidae > Nothoprocta > Nothoprocta pentlandii. Next base: position 2,000,071 of record VZSG01000081.1, read on the forward strand.
AAAGCCATCAAGCTTTACTTGATAATAACTTCCAGCAAAACTTCAGAGGAAAAGCAGGTCTTAACCAGAATTGGGGCAGTAATTATATTCAGACATATGAGTACTTTGTGATTCCTTGTTTGAACATTTCCCCATGATATAGCCCATTCTTACTTGCCTCTCTGTCCACTTAAGAATTTCAGGCCATGCTGTGCTACTGTTTTAGCCAGGTTCCAACACAGACACTTCACAGCACAACAGGGCCTGGTCTGTTTTCCCCCATACTCAACATACTTGCCCTTTATTTATAATTATTTGAGTGTACAGATTTTTTTCATAAGTTATACCGAAAAAGGCTCATGTGATTGTGTTATATATTACATATTTGAAAACTATGCAATGTTTATCTATAAAAATGTAAAAAGGAAGTACTGTATATTTTGTAACATAACTTTTAAAACTGTTTGTAACTGTGTATACTACATATTATAGAGGGTATTGGCTCCAAGGACATATTACATGAAAATCTGTTAGTAACGCAGGAACACATTTCCTAAAGATTAAAAAAAATCTACATACTTTCATAATACAGCTTAATGCACAAGGACATTGAACTCTACTTTTCTAACAAGATCTAGAATTTTGGAAATACAAGGTTTCTAAAAAAAGCTTTTTTAAACTCCTAAATAGTATATCTTTTAACTGTTTTGAGGGCTTTATACATTGTCATGAATACTCATCTTGTCCATCCTCGTGCATTGAATGTAAAAATAAAGAGAAGTTTTAAAATATTAACATTTTCCATAATATTCCTTTATTTATGTAAGAAGGAAGCTTTATATAAAAATATATGTTCAGGCGACTTCTATTCTGGGGATGATACAGTGTAAAGAGAATAATGACAGCATGAACCACTGAAGAAAACCCTCTGAAACCTGTGTGGCCAACAGATTCTTGGAGGAAGGAATTTCTTTTTTGGATCGAAGGCTGTTGGTGCTCGGGGCAGCTGTCTGGGGGAGCAGGTTTCGCGGCAGGGCGCTGCAGCCTGCCCTCGGGGAAGGTAAGCAAAGGTGGCCGCGTGTGCCTGCAGCCGGGTACGTGTCACCGCGCCGCGCTCAGGGGCTGCTCGCTGCGGGAGGGAGGGCAAGCAAAGGCCAGAGAGTTTCCAAAGTGCTGCTTAAATCTCATGGTGCAAGGCACGTCAGGCCCACGGGCAAGATCAAGGGCAAAAAAAGCCGTTTTGCTCTTGTTTGATTGACTCATTGTCTACATGGCTCAAATAAAAGAGTCTAAGAGAAGTTAAAGGTAGAAAAGTAGACCTTAAAAGCCTTTAAGACTATTATAAGCTGCTGTTGGACTACCTAACCCTAAAATGAAAGGTAACCTGACCCCTGATGCAACTGTCATTCCAAACTACACCTTATTTTAGTGAGATGAAGATAAGAGAAATATTCCTTATAACACAAATATTTATACAATACAGTATAAACCACCTTCTTCTCAAAAATGTAAGCAGAAAGCACCTTAGGCCAGTGGTTTAAAGCCTACACCTCCATACGCTCTTGTGAAAAGATGTGCATGCCGAATGCCACCACCCGCCGTGACTCACTGTCCCTCACGAACCAAAGGCCATCCAGGAAAACACGTACAGATGGGGCTGCGTGTCTCCTGATTTCCAAACCCTTCAAAGGACTACGGAGGGCAAAGCTCAGCAGTGCCTGTGTGCATTTAGTAACACGTGCGAAGAGCTGTGCTGATCAGAAGACTTTACAGCTTTCAAAAAAATTACTTCAGATGGTTGCCTGGTTGTTCCTTTTTTTTCTTCCTTGTCTGGACTTTTGGATCAACTGTGCTGTTCACAGCTGCTTGTGCAGCTTCTGTTTTCTTTTGTCTTTGCCTTTTTTTTCTTTTTTGTTCTCCTGTTCCCTCAGTTCCAAACCCCTTGAATATTCTGCATTTAAGCTGTATAAGCCACCATCAAGAATTCTTATTAATGAGAAATGTTGGTTAACTACTTCATTGTGTATTGCTGCAGCTACACCTCGTGGGGAACAATCTGATTAATATATGCTGTTCTAGGGATCTAGTTTTGCAGGGTTCCTGTGGCAGAGTAGATCAGAGATCTTAAGACAAATGTTGTCAAGAAAACAACTGCAACAATTCCTGGTCAGCTATTTTAGGCAAATATAGCATGAAATAATCTGTGGGTGCAGGCTGCTGTGGTACTTAACCAATGCACAACAGCAAAGAATTAGATCCCATCAGTTAAAAATAAATAATGAACAGTACTGAGCAAAAATCCACTACTTCAAAAGCTGCACAAAAGAGATATACTCTATACAAGTAGCAGAGGATGCCAGGCCATGCTTCAGCTGTGCCGTTTCCATAGGCTTTCCATAGACTTGCCACTTCCTGGGCAAGTGCTTTGTCCCTGTTCAGACAGGTTTTCTCCAGCTGATGGTTATTGCTGGTGTGCCACGTGCTTGGCACTGTGTCAACCCACTTATGGTATTTCTATAGTAAACATTCTCTAGATCTTATTCCATCTAATATATTTTACAACAAAGGAAATGTATCATTCATTTGAGAGAGATGAGTGTTTACTGTATATATTGCACAGTAATTACCTTGATTTTCCTGAGCTGTGCCTAAACAGATTTCCAACAACAAAAGCCGTCTAAGCGTTTCAACAAGGGGGAGAAACAGAACGAAGGGTAATATTAAAAAGTCCCAAACATTCCATCTTACTCAGCACCTGATGAAATTTCCTAATTGCCGTTTACACTTTTGGGGCGTATCAATCTTTTTACACTGCTCAGTGTGTAAGTAAACATTACTGTGGCACAAACAATCAAGGTAATTACAGGGGAAGATATTTTGCAACTAACAACCTAGCTGGCTGGCATTTTTACACAATACAAAATGCATAAATTACAGGACATGTAAACAGTTTATGCCCCAAATGCTGCCCTCGGTTAGGCAACGTGCAGCCGTAACTGGCATTAGGAAAATCAGTGCACGTGTAAGCTGGGCTAGTATCAGGCCCTATTTTGACTGACTAGTGCTATGGCCTCAGGCACTGGATCTTAAATGACTACCAGTAGCCTTGGTGGTGATATAGAATACAAAAATATGGTGTTGACTCTTGCTTGTTGCTTCCAGCTGTTATATTGCCTGAAAAGATGTTTATAAATGTACCTACCAATCAGCATCATGAGCGACTTCTTTCCTTTTCTTCCTTGGAGAGGCTTTTATCCCAAGCAGGAGGCTGAGCATGATCTGAAGCACTTGCCAGGGCGGCATGAAGCCCCCAACACCTCCTACCAGCTAAGCATCCTCTGGGGCTTGCCAGAGGGTGGTTTCTGTGCAAGAAAGATTTCCAATGAAAACAGGAGCGACCGAATGCCTCCCATGAAAGACCACAGACAGAAATGAAGTCCCCTCAGCACCACTAGCCCCAAGTGCAGACCCGCCGTGTCTGCCCGTGAGTGCGGCCCTCACGGGCTGCTCCTCGCCACACACCAACCCCACTCAGAAGTGCTTTTGGCGATACTGGGGTACTTCTTGACCATATTAGCAGCTGGAGGAAGCTCCAGAGCTCTGAGCATCCTGTGCAATCTGCTTATCCTCCTGCCACGCCGCCATGCTCTCACTGCCCTTGGAGCTGGCGCTTTCCTCACAGAGGGGAGAAAGAGGAAAGGAGCAGCTACAAAACCCACGTCGTTCATGGTAGCTCAGGTGGGCCGAGCTACCTGTCGTTGCCATCAGTCCTGTCTGCTTGGGATGGCTCTTTCCCCTCATTCCCACAAGGGTTTGACCCAAAGGCCTGACCTCGTGGTTAGACGACTGCACATATTTCCGAGCAGGCAGGGACCACTTTGGATTCCTCACCAGAAATTTCAACACCAGGGTGACATGCAGGGAAGGAATCTATCTGAATTCCTCTGTGGTAAAACAAACGCCCCGTGAGCGCAGCGGGCCCGGCGGGTGAAGCTGCCAGTCCTTCTCCAGATACCTCGTGGTCACGGGCGTGAGGGACCACGTCCAGCCCACTCCTCCCAGCAAGCAGGAGGCGGCCGGCAGTGTGGCCCCAGTCTCAACAGCCAAGCCCAAACCGTTCTTTTATTGACTCAACCTGGTCACCAAAACCCGATGTCGAGGGATTCAGCTGAGGCTGGGCTGCCACCCTGGGTGCCTACAGGGGTTTGTATTCTCACTGAAAGACTCTCTTTAATGGGTAAAACATCTTAATACGCTTCTGGAGGATGAAAATCATACAGGATATACCTGTGGAAGAGATTATAAATTGAGCTGTCAGCTATTTGTCCTGTGATGAATATGGATGTTGTCTGAGAGCAGCTCCAAGACGCCTGTCCTGTTGGTACAACTAATATTTTCCTGAGCCATATTCATCTACTTCTTCTGGATGTGAGTCAGGAGGTAAAAGCCTTCTTATAAGTTAAAAGAGGGAACTTTTAAAGCTGTTAAGATGGTTCAAGCACGTGCAACAAGTGACAGAAATATTTTACAACATACACCGCTCTTAGAGAAACCAGCTTGTCGTATGGTAGCACCTCACAGGGCCTGCAGGAATGGGCGAAGCTACATTTATTTAGCCAGTGGTGCTTCCAGTTAATAACATGCCTCAGACTACACCACAGGGTAAACTTCTCAATGAAATAAATTAATGAGGTACAGACAGAAAAAAAAAAAAAAAATCTGTGAGGACACTGTAGACAGATAGCACCATAAAAGCCAGCCTGGGAGAAACGTGCGCCGAGGAGCTGGGAGAGCAACTGGCTGGAGCACCCGCAAAGGGAAACCGTAATTCCCGGCATGCCCGAGGGCAGGCCTCAGAGTAGCAAGGAGTGAAGGAATTGGGGGATGTGGCCGAACACGGCGGCCAGACACCCTCCCTGGGCTCGTCCCGCATCCGGCTCATCTCCCGTGGCCGGTTTGCTGGTACTGCCGCAAAGCCGAATCCAGCTCGGATATGGCTAAATCCTTGAATGTCCCCAGGTGGGATTAAATAAACAGTGACACATGATTAAAGGACACGACTGAGGAGGAATCTCCCCCTAAGGGCAGCTGTGTCCTTGCCTGGCCCTGAGCCCGAGCCGTAGTGACCACCAGCCCAGCCCCATGGAGCCTGGTCCACGGCCATGCCTGGAGACCTGGGGGTGACCTGTGCTCGGTAAGACCTCACCAGCCACTGCAGACCTTTTTCAAACATCCATGTGTATTTACACACATTTAATTTCTTTTTCATAAAATTTAATTCACATTTAAAAATTTTACCTAACATTTTTTTAGGTTACAAATTAATACTGCTCAAAACTGCCTGAGGAATTTACTTTCCCAAAAGTTTGAGGTCAATCCTTCAAATTTATAGGATTAGAAATGCTAGCAAGATAGAAAATCCCAGAGAGGTATAAAATATTAAACACCTGTGGTGGTGTTTTAATAGCAAAAAGGAATGATTGGCAACGGCTGAAAAAGAAGAAAAGCTTGTTGGGGTTGGAGGGGAGTGTTTCTATGCCTGATGCAGGTGAGCTTGGTGTTGGGAAGAGAAACATGATTTTGTGCAGACATATCAGCCCTGTTCTAAAGATAGTCTCTGGCGGTGTCTTCTCCATGGTTTTATTGCAGGGGAGTTATCTGTTCCTGTCGTCCTTCCCTCCTGATCAAACTCATAAACTAATTCCTGATAAGAAATGATGCACAATAAAGTCTCGTGGTGCCAGCAGATAGTTGTGGTGGATGTCATAATTAAGCATAAGTTAAAGTGTTAAAGTTGTTCTTTGTCCGTGAACCTGCCCCCCCACACTTTTATTTCCTTTTTTTTTTTTTTTTTTTTTTTTTTTTTTTTTTTTTTTTTTTTTTTTTTTTTTTTTTTTTTTTTTTTTTTTTTTTTTTTTGTAGGGCAGAAGATCCTTACGTGCACTTCTTAATTCCTTATTGCTGTAGTGCTTGGGCATGACGGAGCAGATCTTTGTGCTTCAGGTGTGCCTGAACACAGAGCAGAATGACTCCTGTTTCTGAGGAAAATTCAGAAAATGTTTGTTTTCTGGTGTGGAAGAGATCCACAAGATGTGGATAACCACCAGCAAGTATGTGTATAGCCTAAATGCTACAGTAACTGAGATGTGATAGGAGAGCTGTGTTTTTGGAAAAGAGGCATTTGCAAGACAAGACAGGACGGTCCAGGACCTGCAGCAGCCTGAGCTCTCAAGGGAGAGACCTTGCAGCGGTGCAAGAGGAGTCGGGGCTGGCTCAGAGCTGAGACCCCAGCAACAGCGCCCGCCTTGTTCGCTGACTTGTGTCTGGGGAAAGAGTCTGCAGGACAGAGGGATGCCCTGGAACCTGAGTGTGGGGTTTGCTTCCTGCACGGCCAGGTTTGGCTGCTTTCCTGTTTGGATTTTTTTTATTATTATTTTTTCTGAACTTCTGAACGGCCACAAAAAGCAATGGGAACTGAGTAAGCCCTGTAGCTACATCATGTGATAAAACACTTAAAAGGATGATTTTTTTCCCAACCTTTTGTGACACAAACTGGTAGGGGAGCATAAGATAGTGCCAGCCTGCAGGGGAGGAGATGGGCTAATTTAGCATCAAATTATTATTATATATGTTTTTTTGCTGATAGTTAACAGGGAGCGCTCGCTCTTCCAAGGATCTTAAGCAGATACGAGAGCTGTTAATGGGTATTGCAAAGCTGTTTTTAAAATCCAGTTTATAATTTCTCCGCTTGGGTTGAGCTCCGGATGCTCAGCCTTGGCTCAGGTTGTGCCACATGGGACTTGTCACTGGCCAGGTTGCCTGGGGATAGAGCCAGTTACAGCAGCTCGTAGGCAGACAGAAACTGCTGGATAACAGTGATGAGGGTAAGTGGTGGAGGGGAAGAAGGTTTCTGGCTGTTAGAAGATTAGGTTCTGGCTAAACCACTAGAAAAATCTGGTATTAAATAGTGCTGCTATCTTAAACTTCATGGAAAAACGAATGTGCAGAAAAAAGGATGGCAACAAGGAGTGTAGCTGTTAAAACGACCAGTCTTTTAAAATTTTGAAAAAAAAAATCTCTCAGTGGATTCTGTGAAAGGATAATCTGTGCATAACTTGGTAGCTTTGCAATAGGGACTCTCTAGAATCTAGTCTCCTATCTTCAGCCCTTCAGGAATTACCAGGTGCATATTCAGGTAGATAACTAGATTGCTGCTTTCACACAGAAGTCCACCTGGGGGGCTATCTGGGAAGTTCTATACTTCCCAAATCTTTATAATGTATATAACCACATTTTATAAAAATGTGTGAAAACTTAGTGGTGACCAGAAAATTATCATTCCAGCCTGAAGAGGAATCTTCTTTAATGAGCAGTCCTTGATAAGTGCCCAGTGCCTTGCGTGAGGCTCTAAGTATCCCAGGTTAGTGGTGCAGGAGGGCAAGGTACAGGTGCGGTGTTTGGGGAGGTGTTAGCTACCAATAAGCTCAGCCTGTTTCTTTTTTTCTGCTTGCTAATTGAATTAGCACACAGGATAATAAAGCTTTCTTGGAAATGTGCAGGAGGACTTTACTACTCAGAATGCTGCATAAGGGCTTTCTAGCTCCCGTGTCAGTGTGACCAAGTCTGTCATAGAGCTCTTTCCTCATGTACTCGCATGGTGCTGATGGTACTGAAACAGCAAGGTGCTCCTGTGTGTTTCTTTGAATTGAACATGTAATATGCAATGTGATGCTTTTGCTCCCTTTTGATGATGGGCAAGGCCCGTAGGGTGTGTTTGCCCATGGGCACTAGCCCAGAGGAGCAGGCAGTGCACCAAGACTGGACTGGACAACCTCCAGGTGCCTGGGGTTGCCTATTCCCTCAGCATGGCCCTTGCTTCTGCTGTGGGTTTCAATCCCTCTGTAGACATCAAATTGCCTATAATGATGTATAGGTGACCAACTCCGTCAGACCGAGCCAGGTGCCTCAGCAACTCGGCCAGATGACTCTGGCCATTGGACTCCGTGGACTCAAGGCCTACTGGGACTCACGTCTCTGTTCTGTTGCAGCTCTTCATTTCAGCAAATTAACCCCTAAATACTGGCCTATTGGTCCCTCTAGGGGCTGCCAGTGATTTTAGTATAAAACTTATTACCACTTGAGTTTGTCTGATCCTAAGCAAAGGTTTGAAAATATGTAGGGTACAATTTTCTAAGAGAAATGTGGAGAATACAGGAAATTCTGGGTTATTTCCATCAGAGTTGACCTAGCTGGGTTTCCCCAGCTGATAATGTTACTAAATCCACTGAAATGAGCTCCTTGCTTTCTGGGACTGGCAGGGGCTTGGAAAATGAACTTGTAGGAGGTGCTTCCCCCTTAAAAGAGGAGGGGAAAGAGACTCCTCTGTGGCACCATATGTAGAAACTTGGATGTAACCTGGAGCAGCAGAACAGAATGGAAAGCTGCAAAAGCAGCTAACTAGCTAACTTTGCTAACTAGCAAAGACAGCAATGATGCCAAATGGATGCTGGTGAGAGAATAATTTAAGCAGAAAAAGTTGCAATCACAGGAATAATGCAGTTCATCTGACATGTCCTGAGTTTGTACTCCTCTTCCTGGTGTTGTGTTCAACTTCCCCTGTTCCCGTGGGCCCCGAGGAAGGTGGTTTCACTCTGATGTCAGCAGTAGGGATGTTACGGTGAGTTATTGGTGCTGAGTCTCTCACAGGCTGAAAGAGGGTGCTCACATTAACAGTCTCCCTCAGCAGGAGCAATGCTAGAAGAAGGTAAAGCAAGAGCGGAAGCGTTATCACTGCAATCAGTCCAGATTGGTTTGTGTTGCCCTGTGGTCTGCAAACCACAGTGTTTACCTGCCAAGCTCATTGCTCCCAGGAAAGTAAGTAAGTCTCCAATACACCTGCGCATGCCTGGGCTGCTGGAGGGCCTGTGCTGGTGCAAGGCACAGGGACTCATTTCCCAGAAGCTGGGAGGGGTGTAAAACCTCATGGAGTCCCACAGCCTACAACCAAGAAGCCGGCAGTCTTGGAGTTCATCTGCACGGTTATCTAAATTATCTAAAAAGGTATATCTGGATCAGCACCAGCTCATGCCCACTGCACTGCTTGCTGGTGTGTGTCCTGGCACACTATGGCCATTCAAGCAGTGCCCTCTGGGACAGTGTCTGGCCATGGTTGAGGATGCTGTGTGGACCTGGGCTGTTGGGACCACATGGGGCTGCTCCCAACACGCAGTGGGGATGAGGGAACCTGCTCCTCAGGAAGGCTTTAACACAGCTGTGCTGTGCCACTTTCTCCCTGATGGACCTTAGTCCCCATTAGATTATTAAGACACAGTGAGATGGATTGTGCAAGCTGGAGGCAAATCAAAGATATGCGATGGCAAACAGTTAATGTCATGCCATGACGACTACCCTTTGGTTGCTACTCTGTTGATCTATAATTGGGTCGTGTGAGGATCTGCCAGTGGACTTGCACTTTTTCCCGTTCACCTGGCAGAGCAGATAAGAAGAAGGGGCAATGCTGAATAAGAGCAGCTATGTGGAAAGCTGAGGGGTGACTGAGGACGGAGGTCAACAAGGGCAAACTGGTGAAAGAAAAGAGAAGGAGCCAGAAAATGAGGATGCGACAGGGAAGCAAGGTCCAGGAGTGAATTAAATGAGAGCAAGATCACTGAAGGCAAAAGGAGGACAGGTTATTGCAGCCTGCCTCCTCTGGAGGGGTACCTGGATACCACCCTCGGGCACCTGCCAGTGCTGACGGAGCAGCCCAGCCCTCTTAAGGAAGGGGCCCATGGACTGAGCTCTGTCAGTGCCATGGGGCTTGGAGCCCCAGGGCTTCAGAGCCTCTAGTCCACGGTAAGTTTTCTGATTCTTCTAATGCTTCCTGTAGGCTGAACTAGAGCTGCTGCAATTACACAAGTTTTTTCTTACTTCTCACTTCAGTTGCTTGTTACTCCTTATCTCTCTGGGTTCTGATTCTCATTTAAATGAATCTGTTTGTCCATGACTGCTTTTAACATAGATGTACCAAGGCCCAGCCTAAACCTTACGTTCTCACTGTAACTAACATGGTCTTCTGGACTAGTAATAGGGATTTTTTGTAAGAGTTCAAGTTGTTGTCATGTGTTTCCAGTGTGTTTGTACTCCCACCTCTGCTTTTTTTCCCCGTCTTTTACTGTCTTCAGGAATTGTTCCCTTTGCCTAGATGTCAGTTAGCATGGGAGACTGCTCTGTGCCTGGTTTCTCCAGGTCATCCTTAGCATCCTTGGTTTTTTTCTGCTAAAAATTTCACCTCTGATCCTGCTATATCTCGATTTCTTCATCTAGCTTATGTGTTTGCATGCAGAGTTTTCTTATGTTGTTGCTTTTTCGAGGGGGGAAAGGTGTAGGAGAACTCCAGAAGCAATTTACTCAACCTGTTTTCCTATCTTTGTGCTGCATTTGACCCAGAATTAGGGTCAGCAGTCAGCCAGTCTTAAATGTCATAGTCCATTAAAGTCAATGGGGACAGTTTACACAGGCTGGGAACTGGCTGTCTCTTGGGGATAATCCATGTTTCCCATGTGCTTGTAAAGGGTGTCTGCAATGCCTTCCCAGTATGAAATGTATTTGTAGTACAGAATTGCAAAAGTACCAGGGCAAATTCTTGAGAACTGACCCATTTTTGGCTGCTGGACAGACTTCTATTTTGAAGTATGACTTTCTAATAGGCAGGACCGTGTTTCCTAGAGCCCGTGCTGGTGCTCCACGTTGGAATGCAGCGCTCAGCAGGAGGGCCTGGGACACAGCCCCAGCCAGGGGGGCTGCCTGCAGCAGGGCTGTCCCGACACCCCTTTGCTGCGGGAGCAGAGCCCAGCCGGCTCCCAGGAACAGCTGCAAAATCTGGGCAGCCTCTTCGTTGGTGCAACCCGCTGCCCCATCCTCACGGCTTGTTGAGTGTTCAGAGAACTACTCACCACGGACTTCATTTTTGAAGCTGATCTTCGCAGCACCCAGTTGTCCGTAGTCAGCATGTGATTTTCTCCTTTTTCATAGCACTTTGCTACATCCCATGTGATGTTTCACTGTGTTCCCGGGCAGTAACACACAGCTGTTTGTTTAGTTACTGTGAACCATGCATCAATACTAGATTGACAGCTGGGCACTCAGTTTGGATATAAGCACTCTGAAATTCTTCACTGATGAAGTTGTGCTGTAATTCATTTGCTAACGATGCTTCTGAGCTGAATCAAGAGGAGAAGGCGAGAGGAGGGAAAGAGGAAAGCAGACACCACTTAAAACTGTCCCAAGCTCTAGAATTTGGCAAAAGCTTTGTTTCCCAGCCTGCATGTCTTGGTGTTGGGGCGTCTGAGAAATATAAATTCTATGAACCATAAAGCAGTGTTTTAGCTCTCTACTTTTGGATTTAATACCTCTTTCCCATCCTAAGCATTCAGTGTAGGCTGCAAGTAATGTGAACTTCAAAGGTCTTTTCTTCTTAGGAAAGATAATGTTTGATTACTACAACTTCCTTTTCATACATTTTCCTTCTTGCAGATGCAGTGGAGTCGTGGAGCTGCTTAGCTTAACTAATCATCCTCTCTGGGAACTGCACACGATTCTCTAGGTTTTCAAACAGCCTCCTAGAAATCAGATCCTATCGTAGGTGATAAATAATAATTAAGCAATAATTATTTCAGCTTCAAGTATTGCCAGCTTATTGTGGGGTATTGCTTATCTTTTGCATGCTTTGGTGTTAACTATTCCTGGTGGGACTTCTGACGTTAACGGCTAACAATGAACAAAGACCTAATTATTAACCGTTGGCGTCAAGAAGGACATTGCAGCTTTGGCACTTGTCTTGGGAGATACAGATGTGAAATTACCCTCCTGACAAAGATGTGAAATTCCCCTCCTGGCAAAGTTCCTCTGGTTAGTTCAGTGCAAAAGCTGAGAACACGACCCCGCTTTGGAGGGGAAGCTGCCGTCACACTGACTGCTAATGCTTAGTCCTGGCCTATGTGTGCTAAGCCTCAACTGCAGCTGCCCCAAGACCTCTGCAATTTCAACACCTGGGTATGAAGGCCTGCAATTGCACCACCATGGATCATCTTTCATGGGATGGATCTTCTCAATGGTGCATTTTTCCTTAACATTTTTTTCATTAATCCTATCACTTTTAAGGATTAGGGCAAATATAGTAAAATAAGTTTTGCAGATACGGCCCGTGGAATGCAAACCTGCCATGTGTATAATTCAAATAGCGTTTTTTATGGTTACCTTTAGCAGCACGCACGCTTTTGTGCACAGTGTTGTGCCTCTGCTGGGACCACTGACCTACTGGTTTTCAAGGACTGCGCTTGGCATCTTCCTACATCTCGTCCTGGTCCCACACTTTCCCACACCATGCCCTGTCCTCAGCATGAATGCACATCACGTCCCCTAGTTTCAGTCATGTTAGACCACTTGTTTTCACATATTGGGTGAGAAATGTAAAGTTGAGAGAAATATCCACACATTTGTAGCCAGGAATATAGTATTAAATTCAGCAGTGCAAGGACTCTGCAAGTCTAAACAACAGGTTAAAAAATGCCAGTGATCTATTTGCAATGGATACCAAAAGCACAGGATTTATAACCGGTGCAAGTCAGAAATTATTTACTATGAAAAAAAAATCTGTCATTTGCTGCTTTCTTGTTCAAAAAACAATGAAAACTTCAGTAAGATGGTGTGTATATAATTCATTCTGTGATTGTACTGCTGAAGAGAGAATGTGGGGAAAAAAAAAAACCTTTTTCTCCTCCCTTTCCTTACTGAATGAAACTATTGGCCAGAAGAATTAACTCTTCTCAGAAACTTTTTGGTGTATTTTATTTTGTGTTTCAGCAGGAGCAACATTCACTGTGGAGCCAGGGAGATGTTTGCATGCATGTGCAGTTATTTCACTCTTGCATATTATTTCTTGATCATTCCTTTCCTACTGAAAACTTCTACTGTTTGATAGAAAAGCATTTCCCAGGTCAGCTCTGCAAGAACTCTGTCTTCCTCAAAGCACTGGCCGATTGCCCCAAGCTTTAAAAAAATCCTTCACATAAAGTCTGAAATAGAAAAATATTTTTATTTACAAGAGTAAATAATGTAGTGCAAGGAGAGTAGATTTAACCCTCAATAATGCATAGACTGATGCAATTTAGAATCTATGTGATTTAAATAACTTTGCAGAGGTGTATGCACATTGCTTTAAAGGTCAGATCTTTCCTATAGCCACTTACCTCGCAGCTTAAAATCAGACAGAAGACATTTCCACTCTATACTTATTACCTGTATAATCCCATCTAATATTTATCAAATAAATTGCCATTTAAACAAGTATCTTTAAAATTTACTATAGGACCAGAAAAAAAGTCCTCACCAGTATCAGGTATAAAAGAACTTGAAAATAAATTGTTCTTTCACTTTATGTCACCTGGCCCATTTTATTTATTATTATTATTACTTTTTTTTTTAAGGACGTTATGTTCTCTTGGGTAGGGGGGGATGCATGTTGGGGAAATGGACGGATGGGCCATTAATTGCTCTGTTCCCCCAGGGAATTGTTGACACTTTGGAACTCTGGCTCTTCCAAGATTAGCCAGCAGGTCTGCCAGGCCGTGATCATATTGAAATCTTTCTGACATGAGGTTTGATTTTAAAGGAAAATGTCTATTGCAGGATGGAATATGAGATTCCATGCCGCTAAGAAAAGCAGGTGGCAGTGTCATTATAGTGCATGGGGAGCCGAAGGGCGGGCTGACGCGCTGCAGCACGCGGCTTTCCTCCTTGTCCTGTGTTCACACAGCCAGCTTGGGCACCCTCACTACAACAAGCTCAACGGGGGTAAAGGCAGTCGGATAATGTTTTAGGTGATGAGTAAAATCTACTCTTCACTGAAACCAGCGGCAGTTGTGTTTGTGCAAAGACAAAGATTTTGTCTTTGTCCATTAAAAAAATACCACATAATCTAGTTGGGTCTACTGAGAAAATCAGTATTCTCTACTTGGCTTGTTAAGGAGGCTATAGGGTGTTGTTTTGTTTTTTCTCTCTCTCGTCCATCGTGAATAAGTTAGATCAGTGGATTTCCATATGATTTTGGCTGTTGGAGTTTGTTATTAATGCTAATCAACAACTAGGACTTCCAGTTTTTAGGTTTGTAACTGTTCACATCCCATTTTCATGATGCGATACCAGCCTTGGAAAAACAAATATTCCCCCTCAGCTGGTAACAAGCTGATTCTGAGGGTTTAACTCCTGCTGCGCAGGACCATTTGTAAAAGCAGATTCTTCTTGTTGTTCCGTTCTGGTAGCATCCTCATTACTCCCCGTGGAAGAGGGCTCATCTAAAGATGGTTCAGATCTTCTTCCAAGAGAATTATTGGCTTCAGAAAAATAATAAAAGAAATAATTTTAAAAATCCATTATATTGATAAAGTATATTTATCAATATTTACAACATTGTGTTGAATTAAAATAGCGATAAGCAATACTAAGAATACTAAACGTTAGGAAACACTGAAATAAGAATTCTTGTAATGTTAACTATGCCCTTTGTATGTACTCCTTATGGTTCTCAAGTTGCAACCATTTTCAGCTAGTAAGAAATGAAAGTAGGATTTCAAAATTATTTCCCTATTAGATATATTTACAGCTACATCTCCTAAATATTACTTAATTATTAATTATAAAAATTACTTGAATTTTGCTTTTGAAAAAGATTTTAAATAGTATTCCCTATTGCTGTAGGGCATGAACTTATCAATTTATTTTCTGTAATAAAACACAGGAAAAAGAAGATTTGGTCAGATGAACAGTATTTTTGTAAGAAAATTCCTTTAGTGGAAGAAATTCTCTTCGTAATTGCTAATATTTTCCAGCTTCCTGATCAAGATTCTGTCTTGTGCTTTAAAGTGAAATAGTGGGTTAAAGTGGTCAATGCTTTTTGAATGACTCCTTATTTTTGCATATGACAAAAGTTTTGGGTTTTTTTTTTTTTCCTTTCCTGAGGAATTCAGTTTTGTCTTTTAGTATCTCTTTCAAGTTGAGGAGAAAATTTCCAAGAGGTGGAAAGCCAACGTTTAGCTTTCTGTCTCTTAATCACCTCTACTGTGTCAGAAAATAGAACACACAGATAAACTTTCTAGTGCAGGACAGAAGTTATTTAGAACTGCTGATTTGGGGTAACTGCTGATGTGATTACTGGTCTGAAGAGGAATGAACTGTCTGCTCCCAAGTCACTCCAGAGGACCCTTTGTACCTTCTCTTTCCTCCCACTTTGTAGCTGAACAGAGTCCAGCCCTAACAGGGAAGAGCGGCTTATCCCATGCTATGAAAATAACATGAAATAAAAAAGTCATACAATTATTCCTATAATATCTCATTTGGAGGACAGGAAATAGCCTCTTATTTCCACTCATAATCTCCTGCTGATAATGTCGATATTAAGTAACTGAGTAACTCTCTCAGCAAGGGAAATTCTCCAGAAACTAACAGATTTAGACAAGTCCTTTGTGCCTGATTTTATCCACTCCTTTTCAAAGATCAAGGAATGACTTACAAGTTTTATGACTTGTGGTTCGTGGGCAGCTCTAACCAATCTAGAATTCTTGGTTTTAATTTTCAAGTTCCATAGTGAAATAAAAAGAACACTTCTTTTTTCCTTCAGTTTTACTATGACAAATACTTACCAGAAAGAGACTGAAAATATTGCATTGTAAATGCAACCAGAATTGATAAGAGAAAGGTTCCCATGAAGTATATCTGTGAGAACAAGTTTAAAAACATGTTAGATCAATGCAAAGCCCAAGTATTGCTTCAAATAAACCAGTGATTTTTAGTAAAGCAGCAATACATACCAGAGTAGATTGCAAAATATTGTTCCAAAAGACTCTTATATAAAAATAAAGCAATGCTAAGGAGCATGGACTAATTGATTCTTGGTTACTATAATTCCAGCATCTACAAGAAAAACATTAAAAAAAATAATTAGTCCTATTCTGCAATTTTGTGACATCTGTCATCTGGGAATCTCAAACTGGTTTGCAACAACCCTCAGTAACTCACAGAAACAAGTGGATATTATCACCACCCTGTACAGGGTGAAATAAAAATTAACAGAAATACCAGATAACCTTATTCAGCACAGAATATCTTACTGTGGACACCTGCTTTTATTTTCTGATTAGTCAACAACTGGTCTAAGCATCAAGGCTCTCCTTGCCAAGTAGACTCATATAAGGTCATATCCGTTGCTTTGTTCTAACTAACACACGTCGTTATCAGTAAGATTCACGGCAAGGTCAGATCTACAAAATTTAGCTAGGTATGCAGGAAATTGTGAAAGAACTTAGTAAGTGCCTTAGCCAAGGAGCTACTGGGCATCGTGTTGCAGGCTGAGATTAGCTGCTTTCTAGGATTCATTAATGACAAGTTCACTGGCTAGAGGAGTTTAGACGGCTAAACCACAGGCACTTACTTTAGTTGCAAGTGACACTTACCAAGTTGAGGAGATTGGGTGTGTGTGTGGGCGGGGGGTGGTGGTGCTGTGCCTCTGCAAACAGGGGCAAGATGATAGGAAACCACTGCAAGGCCTTCAGCTCTGGAGTTAATCCCCACTGCAAAGGGGATGGATTCAGCCCAAGTGACACCAGAGTTCAGAATTCTAGTGTGAAACCCAGCGGGACCAACTGGGTCAGGAAGCCCTATTCATCTGACTAGTGGTTTTGTGCACATGGGAGATAGTTTAGGGCACAAGTACAAGCTCAGACTAACTAAGGTGAAGAACAATTTCAATATATTATTGGTGAATTGACAAATGGATGTTTTATGTTATCAATCATCTTCACTTTTTAGAGTCACATAACACTGTCAAAATAGAAAGTGAAGCACTGATTCTTTGTTCAATGTATTATCCACTAGTTCCTTCTTCCTTACATATCTGAACGATGTTTTTTTAAGTACGTACTGCATAAACTTTACATTTGCACTGTGCTTTTCAACTCCACATTGACCTGTCTAGGAAAAGGGCACCCAAGATCTGTACTGGGACCAGAGTTCTTTAAGCGCATGCAATGGCAGGATGGGCCGTAGAGAAAGCAGATCTGAAACCTTCTCAGTGATCTAATATTCTGTGCCAGGACATGCACAGGAGGATGCTTTGGGGTGCAGGAAGAGAACAAAAATAAACTGAATATCTGTGAAATTGTCCTTGCAGAGTAAGTAGGAAGGACTGCTATTATCCCAGTTACATATTTTAACAATTCCTTATACAATTATGCCTTATTTGGCATTAAAAGATTATTTTGGACACAACATACAATTGTCAGTGCCTAACAGAACTGGAAAAGATCTCCTGAATTATAAAATCTGTTCCTTCCTATTTCAGGCAACCATGTGTGTCCAGGTCTCTCATAATTAGCTGCAACTAAAGTCAACTTAAGCAGTTTAAGATTAACACTCATTACAAGCATGTTGATCTTACCTCTGTCTAATCTGCCTTAAATCTTACAGGTGAACAAAGTTAATAATTCTAGGAGTTGTTGCTTTCAGAAGCAAATGCTACTTAATGGCAAAACTGAAGGTACTGAGACTGTTGCTGATTAAGCACAAAAAGGCTCACCTGTAGTAGAGTTCCTGAAGAAGGGAGGTATTGCTAGAATGCACAGTTTGATCAATTTCCAGGTGATCCAGAATGTAGGAAGGTATGGAATTACCCTCTTCGATGAGAAGGGCCAAGTTAAAGAACCCCTAACAAAAAACCCCAGAGTATATGCACTTCGAATCATTAAGTTTTCACATATGTATTTGAAGTCTAACATAAGCATCATATATTTAAATAATTACAATCATCCAAAAATTCCTACAATGTGAACTACACGATCTTTGCTGAACAGTAACACAGTCTTCTTTCCCAACCATATACTCAGGTGAATTCTGAAACTGCAAATGAACCAGCATTCATTTGCTGTGACACTGATCACTATTTTCCTAAAAACTGGCTGAAAGAGGTTCTTAGCCTTTTCAGTTTTAATTGCACTTTAAATAGAGGCACCATAGCGAACAGTCAGGTTTTATCTACTGGAGAAATACAGTCTAAAAAAAAATGTATTCATACTGTCCTGTTAGCAGAACATTTAATTTCCTTAGGCTTAGTTCATTATACACCAACAGCAATTGCAATAGTGATTCTGAGAGCAGAAATTTGCTCCAGCCATTTTATATCTTTAATCTTATCCTTAAATCCTAAGTGTCACAGAGACATGGGCAGAGCAGAATAAAGTATCAGGGATGCTCCAGGAAATTGCAGGCAGAACACAGTATGTCTTCAGTAGTGTGACCTGGTATATCATTTCATTATTAAGCATTGCTTATTTCCTAAAAAAAAGCATCATTTGCTTATTTCCTAAAACATTAGCTAATAGCGCTGGAATAAAACTCAGGCAGTTTATTTATTACCTTACATTACTGAAAATACAAAGGTCACAACAGAATCAACTGTGTGATAGCAGTGGCACTTAATAAGGTCATTCAGTGTCAGCTCTGAAAACAGCCTAATTCTAGGTTATCTGTTTATTTATTCTAGGTTTATCTTCTATTAAACAGCAAATACTGACTCATGAGGTTTTTAGAAATGATTATAACTTTTCTAGCAGGTGTGTTCAGCGCACACATGTAGCCAAACCGAGTAAGCTTCAGGTGTTTCTGAATGCTGGTGTTTTATGAACTGTCCCAGTTGCAGCCCCACCTGTGAGTCTCCCTCTAAGGCAGCCTGTGCGTACATCCGCACGGAGAGCTCCAGGTCTTTAGACTGGTTCTGGTAACCGTAGTAGTAGAAATCTCCCATTTTCAAATAAGCTGCAGGAGAAAACAGCAAGAGATCATTTAAAGCATTTGCACAGACAGAATTTAACTACAAGTGTGATGGAGAATTTAAAAATAACTCAATTTAAGACAGCATATTAAAAACAGAGATATTCCTTTCCTCTCATAGCTTCTGTGGCTACTTTCTATCAGACTACCTAGTGAAAATGTTTATCCTTGCTCTTTCTCTCAGTTGCTTTTTAATAGATGATTTTAGTGGAAAACTTTGCTATATTTTCAAAAACTGAGATTTGGAGACATCATATTGTATTTCTTCTTCACTTACTGAGTTCTTTGAGGGAACTGCAGCCCTACTATTTAGATTAACTCTCTTATCACACTCTCTCACTCCTCACTCCAAAAATACAGCTCTCTCTCTAGCTCTCCTCACTCCAAAAATACACAATACTTGGCTGAAGTTAACTTCATTGATTTCAAATCCAAACTATTTCAGGATGACTGTAGGAGAAGACTTCTGGTCTAAAAGCAGCGCGATGCCTGTCAAGTCTTTTATGAATATCCTTCTCTGATACTGCACAGAACAGAAATGTCCCACCAGACGCGTGCAAGCGTGTCACTGCACTGAACAACGCTGAGGAGTTCATAAAACACTCTAGGCCTCCCCTCAGCCTTCCCTTGGAGCTCTGAACCCAGCCTTGTGCTGTGCACTGACAGCATCAGCTCCCTGTAAATCCCACTTGTCTGTGGCACGGGCCGCAGCAGGGCCCTCCTGGGAGGTGAGTGCACCGGTCGCTGCTCCCACAGGCCCCACGGCGCCGGAGCGAGTGGGAAGCCGGAGAAGAGGGCTCCCCTCAGGTGAGGGGGCCACCAGCCCACCCAGTGGCCTGGATGTCACTGTTGTCACCCCTGTGGTGACGGTGGAGCCCGGAGCCTCCACTGCCAGGGATCAGCAGCACAAAGCTCACGCAGGGCTCTCGATCCTCCTCCACTGCTCCCAGCAGGTGCCACAGGCACAACTCCCCACATGCAACTTATGTGAAGCAGAGGTAAGGAAATAAAATCCTTCTGCTGCTGCAGCCAAGCAGTCTTCTGTCCTTCAGCTCAGTGGAACCACAGCCTTACCCGCCTGAGCCTCAACTTCAGGTGCTTCTCTCATGTCACATTGCACCAGTGGCTCTGCAGGAGTCTGGCCAAACTGCACACTGCAAAGCAGGCTGCAAGCTCTTCGCAAGAGTCAGCAGTTCCTGTGGCTTTAGGCTCTATCAGTGTGTTTTTGTATTTCAGAGCTGCTGTGTATTTCAATAAATAGCTTCAATAATTTTTACACTGCACTTGTCCATATGCTTAATGCTAAAGCATTTAAACTGCCTTGTGAGACAACCATGTCAATGTTTTCAAATACTGAGTAAGTCTTTAAAAAGCACCAAAATGACTTAGTCATTCATTGAAGTCACTCAGGTATTGAAATTTATGGCCAGGTAAAAGGTAATTAATATTTGAATAAACCTTACATTCTAGAAAAGCATATTTTTTTTTTTAGAGACACAGAATCCTTAAATTCTTCCAGGTAATCTGTGTCAATGTTACTAAACTCTGTACCCTAACAGAAAAAAAAAAAAAACTCACAATAAATTAGATAAGGAATCCTTTAGCCTTCATTAGTTTCTCGTGACTCAATTGTGATGTGGAAGTATATTGGCTTTTGGCTTTTCTCTTTGATAAACTAAGCAGCACGAACTCCTAAGGTCTGCCACTGCTTTTCTTTTAACCCTTCAGTTAATTGCTTAGGCTCCTGTATCTCTAGCCCTCTTCTCAGAGCTCAACTTGTAAAAAACATTTTATGCATTTTATCCCATAAAAGGGAAATTTTCCAAAAAAACTGCTCTGAACCATATTCCGTAAATATATATTTTTCTGTTTTTCCTGTCAAAATACTCTAAAAAGGAACTCCATGAAAAGCAGGAAAAGCGCTTAAAGATGACACATAAAAAAATGTAGCATTTTTGTAGAAGCTCAGTCATTGTACCTTGCTATTGCAGAAATAAGAAGGGGCAAAAAGAAAAGGACATATTAGCTTTTAGCACATGGCGCAATTTGAGGATAGAGAAAGCAGAAAATACTAGGCTCCATGTCTGGCCTTTACCCTTCCCTTAACTTGCTCACTCATACAAAAGCAGAACATTCATACAAACATAGAACTGAAAAATTAGAACTGCACTCCTTTAGAGATCTGAAATCAGAAAGAGATTCTCATACATACCAAATGAGGGCGCATTGATTTGAGAAACGGAGAAATTATAGTATCTCCAAACACAATCTGTTGCTAGGTATTTCTTTGCCAGATCCTGGAAGGAAAATACATTTACATCACAAATAAGATACTAGGATCACATTATCATTAAAGGCCATTCCCTTCAGGAGGGTATGCTGTGAACACGTTTACTCACTGGTCTTTCTTCACATATGTGTGCTAAATTTGACTGTGACACTTCAATCCCAGTTTCAGCTGCTAAAATGTAATGCAGGAGAGCTTCATGCCTAATTAGACAGAATAAATCAATGGGAAAAAATCACAATCACAAACATTTTAGTTATAGCTAAACAGTACTAAATAAATGGATATAATCTCTTAGCAAATTTGGGTACAAGTTCTAATCAAAAGCAAGAGGCTGGCAAAGCCTTGCAACAGCTACATCTACTGGCAACACTTGGTGTAACAAACTCTGCAGGAGCTCAAGAAACTTCAGTTTTCTCTCTTGTGCTAATGGCAACTCAAGCTGATGATAAAACTGGATTGATACTGAGCACAATTAGCTACGTAAATGTTTCAGATAAATCTTACCTTAAAAAATCCCCCACTTAAGCTCTGTAATTCATACTGCTGTGTTAGTATCTGCCCAACAGGAATCTCAGTACTTCTTTGGTATGTTTTGTTTTATCCTTTTATTTCTAAGATTTGCCTTGTATGTTTAGATTATAAGGTCTGTGGAGCAAAAAATGTCCACGCAAGTGAACAAACCCTAGAATAGTCTCAGTCACTCTACGGACTCTACACACTACTGCAAGCAATAAAAGCTAATTTATGTTAATAATTCAAGTAATAAAAGCTATCTTTCCATAATAGTTCAGTACTGCAGTACAGTGGTACGGCACTGCCTCTGATTCCAGACTGTAGTTTCTCTTTCATGTTCTCTGTCACTGACCTATTTAATATTATGAAGATTAAGTAATCAAAAATTAACAAAATTACTTTCTTTAAAACGGTGTGTTTGGTCTGAGGTATGAAAAAGGTTAATCTTTGTGTAGTTTTCCCTGTCAGAGCTTCAGAGAGTCATGCTTTCAAGGAGCTCCACAACATAAAGCTAAAACCCATGCCAGACTTTGGGATTTGCTGGTTTGCTTAACTGGAAGCAAGTATGGTCCCCTATACATCTGATGTCAAAAAAAGTGATTTAAGCCAAGAACCTTGCAAAAAAAAAAAAAGTATGGTGAAAGTATTTGCCCCTTACAGAACAAGCCGACTTAATCTCCTGCTTCCCAACTGCCTGTGCAAGATTCCACTTTTTTCTTTGTATTTGTCTTGCAAAAATATCTGGGATCTTGGAGATCTGGAGCATAAGACTAAATTCATGATACCTGAACTGGGATGTTAGTTCTAAACGAAAAAGAAATCTCTCCTAAGAATGGATTACTCCAAACTGATCCTCGGAGTTTCTTGCAGTGAGTTCTTTTAACTCAAGTATTAACTGACTGCTGGCGGGAGCAGGCTGAGACTTTACGAACCGCTGTCTTCATCAAATATGGCAGTTTCTAAGCCCTGATGCCAGGCAAAAATGGAGCATCAGTTTGGAGGCTATTTTAAATCCTCATTGCTTACTGAGTATTTTAGCCTATTAAGATTTAGGGAAAGGATAATATTAACTGTTCAAGGAGAAGAAAAAAAGAAAAAATCTAATCTAACAGCCAGAATTTTCACAACATGGGAAAACTTTTGCTGTCCATGTCAGTTTGGATTATTGGACAGTAAATGCACTTGTGAAATATCTTGTCTACTTCTTGAGACTATGCTGACTACTCCTGACTACTCTGAGGTCAGCAATACTGTGTGGGACAAGGCATGTCCCACAATGTCTCATCATTATGCAACAATATTCCTTGTAGTGTACCACTACTTCTAACTGCTCTGAGTCTTAGATCCTCTAGAATTTGTTAGAAAAAGAAAAAGAAAAAAAAAGAGTGAAGAATTAAGAAAAATAATCAGAGACTATTTCTTATCAAGAAGGGCTCCAGTACAAAAGCATCACTTGCCTGCACTGGGTTGATGCAGCATGAAGCTTTCAAGCATGTGCTTTCAGAAACTCTCCCAAATTTCAGAATGGTGTGGGCCTTGTCAGCTATCCTCGTCGACATATCACTCTATAAACTCTTTTCCTCTTCATTCTGTCAGACTTGTTGAATTATGCCTTCAATCAATTCTTATTTCCCTTTACATCAATAGTTGTTTTGCTCAATTTCAAGTACTACAATTTGTATTTTTTGAGGTGATGACCTAACTTTTTTTTTTTTTTTTTATAATGCTAGTTTATAAATAAAAACTAGAAAATAAACTTGAAGAGAACAGAACAAACATACCATGAAAGTTCCAGGTAAGCATTGAGAGCTTTTCTGATGACATGACCTAAGTAGCCATTCTTCTCTGCAACATGTTTTGCCCAGCTTTAGAAAGAAGAAATAATAAGGAATGAGCAGCTAAGCCCCAGTAACAATCTGCCTGTTCAAGGTGTCTCAAATGACAGGAAAAGATTTGAGATCACTCAGCTCGACTTCCCCCATAAGACAAACTATGGGATTGCACAGCAACTGCTACATCCAACTTTTAACTGTTGACTGAATTACAACATATTTGTACATACATCTCCACAAGTGTACATATTTTTAGCAAAATTACTTTGATGATAACAAAGTGCTGTAACTACTCATCATGCTCTTTGTTGATGGAAAACATCAGTTCTACTACATTAGGAGCTTGTTATCTCTTGATAAGCAAAAATGACTTAATTTCTTAGAGAGTCCTTGAACTTTTATTTCTGGAACAACTCAGAGCCTGTGTACCTGCAAATACAGAGGCTTACTAAAAGTACTCAGCATCTCTGGAAATCTGCTGGGTATTTAGATAATACACATATTCATGTGGATTAAACTTAACTGAAGGCGATTTTCTTCTCAGGGAGGAAAATGCCATGCAGTAAAGGATAAGTAAAAAAATAAGTAAAAAACTATGTAATTAAAAGTCACCAAAAATCAAAGTAAGCCAACCAGCAAAATACCCTCCATTAACAAATGTTGTCATTCCTTACATTACAGCTTTTTCTGGATCTCTTGGGAAGTCTTCCATGTTTCCTGTGATGTAGTACTGAGAACATCGTAAAGTCCCTTCTATATGTCCCCCTTGAGCAGCTTTATAGAAATATTGTGCAGCTACTGTCTGCAAAGAAACACATCACAATTAGCAATGCTGCATTATTAAATTTACCGAAGTAAATCTTTCCCCTTAGTGAAAATAACATTTTTTTTCTCACTGACACACTCAAAATTAAATAAACAGGCTGTATCACAAGAAGATAAAATATCATCTTGGTAGACTGTAGTCTTTTATTAAAGAACTACTTTTTGCAAACTTAGCTTAAAGAAATCCCATATAGTCTCAAGGTTCACACAAGCTGTACAAATGCAACATAACTGTCTAAAAGACCTTCTGATTGTTCAGGGACAAGTTTCTATTGCTTTTATTTATTGTGGGAAGTGTCCTTTCATCATCAGGTACCAGAGCATCCACTGGGACTTCTGCTGACCTGAGCAGCAGTTTGAGTCACGGTGGCAAAAGTAACATCATTAAGAAGGTTTTAAATTCAAGACCAAGGTCCTGGTTGCTGTTAATGGAAGGAGGAAAATAGAGGTAGCTCCTGTAGCTACATCTGCACCTGTTTTGTTCCTCAATTAAAGAACACAAAATATGCAGGATTAAAAGACCTGAGTAGTATCTTTCAAAGCAAATTCCCAGTACCACTTCTCTCTGTGATGAAAGTGTCAAAATCTGACACAGAGTGAACACAGTAGCCTTAGAAATGAAGTCAAAATTTGTAAATTTGGCCCTGCTGTACAAAAAAAGAAATGTACCATTAAATATTTACTCACTTGATTTCTACCAGGCTTTCCAGGAAAAATCCCATCTAAATAAAGGACACCGAGGTTGTACGATGCATCTGGATTTCCCAGTTCTTCAGCCATTAACCAGTGTTTAGCTGCATTTCTGTAGTCTCTTTTAAAATTGTGGTAATACCAGCCCAATCCATTCACTGCCTGGGGCAAGCCCTTGAGGAAAGAGAAGAGCAGGTTGGAGTCACACGCGTGGTGCTGCTATGGGTCACCCTGAGTCCCACCCTGCTGTGGGACTGTGGGCATTCGGCTTGTCCAGTCAAAACTCCACTCATCTGGGATATGGGATACAAAAACCTGTTGACTTTTTTGTGGTTTTCTTCCTTCAAGTCTCATGCTGCCCACAAACTCTCTCCAGGCTAGGGACAGCCAAGAGATTCCCTCAGAGTCTGTCAGGCTGTTCCTTAAGGAATGATTCCACCCTGAAATGCAACTCTAGCATCTAGAGAGTCCTGCCCCGGTCTGTATTCAGATTTGTATTTAGTTATTAGCAAAGCCCTATGGACAATGGCAGCATTTTAATTAGTTTTGAGTTCAGAACTAGAACTGTACCCAAGGTCTAGGTCTAGTTATAGTTTTATATAACTATATATGGTTTTATACAAAGCAAGCTGTGGCTTGGCTTATTAAACTGTACTTAATCAGCTTGGCTTATTAAACTGTACTTAATCACCAAATCATGGAGGCTGTTTTCCTCTGTTGTACCCCTCAGTGTTATTCCCAATCCTGGAGAAAACTAAAAGGTTCTAGGTCACCTGTGTCTCCTTGAAGCACAGAGGGTGAGGGGGAAGAGTACAGTCTTTTGCTGATCACCAGCACCCATCTGGAAGAGTCCAGCTTCAAGAAGGCATAATTCTAGGTAGAGTGAACTATCAGTCCCAGTAAAGACAGGAAACTTCACTGTTTACACACAACTATGATGTATGCATTTTGTATCTATGAGGGTGTGTTATAATTAGCATTAGCTATAGGATGATTATGATCAAATATTCATTATATTTTACCTTGGCTGCTGCTTTCTTCATCAATTCTAAAGCAAGTTTTATGTTCTTTTTCACACCTTGACCCTAAGAAATGGATAGGTGAAACAACCACAGTTTACAAATAAGAATACAAGCTGATGTAAATTCACATATAACCATTCAAATTGCTTTTTTACAGTGAGCCAAATATTTACTAGGAATTACTCAGCTCTAAAGAGTTACAGTAAAAAAGTGGCTTTGTGCCAATCACTCCTTCACAACCTTACACAAGCTCAATGATCGTTTATCATTTAGCTTCATTTTTTGGAAAAGCAATTTTACTAAAGGACACATACAATTTTTTATGGGTAAATAACGTCATTTTTCTTTAAGTTTCAGAAGTTAAGAAAGAATACGTAGTACCAATAGCTTTACACACTGTTCACAAGGTGGCAGTGGATAAGAGCTCTCAGCTTTCCTCAAAAAGGCTGTTCAGGTGTCTCTAGAGGGCATGCATAGATGTAGTGCTGATGATATTCATATAAAAAGGTTGCAGACACAGATCGAACCAACCAGGGAGAATCACCTCACTGCCAGGGATGCTCAAAAATAACAGAAGCAAAATTTGAGCAAGTGTTTTGTATTGAAGAGCCCTCCACTGGTCAAGGAATAAGATGAATATTTAACAGGTCTTTACTGACATATTTAGTCTTACGGGCCACACTGCTGAGCTGATCCAGTTTGCAAGGTTATGCCTGCAAGTTTAATCTGTGAAATCTGCTGCTAGTTCAGAGGCTCAGCTGCATGGGGAGACTGTTAATTCCCACTTGAACAAAAATTGGGCTTAGATACCTAAGAAAGGACATTCTGAGAAACAATTTACTTCTACCTGCATCTCTACACCTAGGCCTATGCCTACTAGCGGGCTAGATCTTAGGAGTTGCCAAGCAACTAGGAAAAAATGGGTCTATGATTTCAATTGGATTTTGATCCTGAATCTGTCAAGGAATGAAATCACTTAATTGTTTTAAGCTTACTCTTATTTTTCAAATATATATATTTTTTTGCGTGCCTGTACAAAATTGATAATAGACTCGTAATTACTAAGTGATTTTCAGAGCTAATATGAAAGTACTGCGTATGCTCTCACAACGTTATCCACTGCAGATAAATTAAGAATGTTCATATATGCAAAACATTTACAATTTATCTGCAATGACACATTTTTTACTCAAAGGAATGAAATTTTGAAGTGAAAACATGAAACATGACTTACCTTAAATAACACAATAGCATAATCATATATTAAGACTGGATCTTCTGTTTCTATTGCACCCTTTTCATACCATTCTATTGCTGCTTCAGGATTTTTTGCAACGCCCTGCTGGCCCCAAAACAGCATCTGAGCCAATCGTTGCTAAAAGAAAACAGGGCAAATACCAGTGTGAGATGCATTAGCATTGAAGCTGGAACCGAAGGAGCAAACTTTTGCAGGCTTAAGTGGGATTTAGATATGTGCAGAATGTTTCATGTTCCAGACACTTTGAAAAGGACTGGCTATCAGTAAACTTCTGAGAGGGCTTCCAGTGGTTAAAGGACTGGTGTACTGATCAAATGGTGTATTCATAATACACCTACAGCAGCGTTAGTTTTTGCAGGTGTTGATACTAGGAAAGTTTCCTTTGATTTAAGTGCAGAAGAACATGATGAAGGCACCAGTAAAAGCATGATAATGCCTCAGTATTACAACATATGATGCTAGTCTGAGACCAGCAGCAGCAAACGCACAGGGTCAAACACACACCAGAGGTCAGAGGAAAGTGGTTGCAATGCTGACTCCTGATGACCCTTTCCTTTTTGCCTTGCATCATTCTTAGGGCTGTTTTCATGGTCACAGGACGCTGTGAGGCAGAAACATGGGAACTAAGCTCAGAGGCAAGATGTGATTCGAGCGGGATGAGGGCAAGTTGGTCTCCCCAGTGTTCTGCAGACCTACATAAACAGTGTGCCCGTGAAAAGAAGAAAGGGGAAGCGTCTGACTTTGTACCTGTGCAGCTGCATTTCCTCTTGTTGCTTCATGTTTTAACCACATGAAGACATCACCATTTTCTTTTGTTTGAGCTTTCAGCAGCTCATCATCCATCAGCCTCACAGTTTCAACAAATGCCTGAGGAGGAGGTGAACAGAAGGAAACAATGACTTCATACACCTGCCAACAAATGGAAATGTTGTCTTCTCCTTAAAAAGATTGTGCTCTATTCTTGGTCTCAAAATTCTCACTGTCCCTTTGCTGCCAGGGCATTATAGCCCGTGTGAAACCTCTTGCTGTGTTTTCAGGCAGATCATTCACATTGTCCCTTTCTGTCTTTCAAGAGTTTGTCCAGCAGCCTGGCCTACAGACTAGCCTTCCTAAACAAGGTTTCTGTCACTCTGCTTTCTCACAGCAATCGGGCAGAGACTCCTAGGATAAGCAGCTCCTAGGGACGAGAACCACAGTGAAGAATCTTTGACTTATTTAGGACTCTTCCTCTCAAGCACCATAAGGAGTTATTTTTTCCCCTGAGATGTACAATTTGCTTTAGAAAAAGGAGATAAAGAAGGCAGAAAATAAAAAGAAGGAATAATATGGACATATAAAGGCGAGATGCTCATTTTCATCATCAGGATTTAGAGAAGCTCACCAATAAAATAGTTTGTGATTTTAGGCTCCAGACATCATAGACATACCCAAAAAATGGGCAGCAGGAGTCACACGTTGAAAGAGGAAAAGAGACATACTTATGAGAGGGGGAAAAAAAATCAGAGAGGGAGGAGAGAGGGATAAATAAGGGCACATACAGGCTTTGCAAGGTTCTCAAGAGAAAGCAGCTCTGAGAACTGAACCCATGGAGTGTTTGGAGACTCACAGTTTCCAAAATTCCTGTAGGCAACAGAGAATGCAAAAGCACCACAATCCCTCAAGGAACAGAAAAGCATCAAGAACCCCAACAGCGCCAAGCTTTCTGGGACGCCACCGAGGGAAAAGCCACGGCAAAAAGGCAGTTCCTAACATGACTCTGCTATAGCCCTGTAAGTGAGGCAAGGAAGGCTCAAGATCAACGCTGCTGTAAAACATCTAGGTGACTCTATGTCAGTTTTCAGATAAAATTTTGGTTTTTTTTCCCCCTACTACAATAATCAGTAATAATTCTTACTGATAGATCTGGATTCTCGTACTGGTCTACATTGTTAAGTATTTTTATGGACAAAGCCACATTGTCTCATGTTCAGCAGCTAGTTCTGAAAAGATTTTGCTGTCAAGTTTCCTTCCTTAAATAGATATTAAATGGTCAAATTTTCTATATTTGATTATAGAAAAAATACACAGAGGGAGAGGACAATTCACCTTTCACTTGAACTTAATGAAGTTTTGCTACTGAAATAGCAGACCAGACAAAAAATCATGTCCATTTAAATGGATAAGAAACTAGGCAAAGAATTAGGGTCCAAAAATGAGACTTAGATTTTACTGAAAAAAAGGCACATGGGAGAGATTTAAGCCTAGCTTTGATTTGGATTGCCCTTTCCTACAAAATGAATTAATGATACTTACACATAATTTGGGGGATTTTGTAAGGATTAGATGAATTAATGTTTGCAAATCATCATAAAGAAGGAAATGTTCCATCTACATGACTAATATTAACATATGAAAAGTCATTCGCAAAGAGAAATTCAGGCTCGCTTTAAACTCTTTTACCTGTTCCCCTGTAATTGCGTGTTGATCCAAGGACGTCTTGATTGCAATGTTACTGTAATAAGCATACGAGAGCTCCAGGTCCAGTGGATAGTTATTAATGCCTTGGTAGTGTTTGTAGCCAAGGTTCATCACTGAAAGTCTCTCATCCCCCTGAGCACCAACCAAACTATACAGCAGACCCTGGGAAAAAGCAGCAGACATAAATAACAGTGAATTCTTCACATAGGTTTACCATTGTGGTGGGAATTTAAATGCTGTATACAAAGACAAGAGTGCTCCTATTAATAGGAGCTATATTAGCTATATCGGGTAAACACAAAAGCAGAATTTTGCATAGCCCTGGAGTCTCCTATACACATGGAAAGCTTTGAAAGAAAAACTAAACTCTCTAACTACTAAATTACTTCTCAGGTACTGCCCTTACTCTGCCACCAAGTGTGTGTTTTAGGCCACTGTATCACTGCTCTATGTGCATACTCTTTGGTACAAGTGCACTTGCTCATAGAGATGTCCTCTTCCAGGGACATATAAAGGCATCTCCCCTTTCTTTGATGTCAGAAGGCAACACATACAAATGCTTCTGTTCTTTGCAATCTACCTGAAAATTCTGGAGTTCACGTACTGTGCAGTTCCTCATCTGAACCAGAGCCAATTTTCTCCTAAAACATTTTTTCCAAAAATACAAAGGTGCTTCCTGTCCAATTTTAGACAACTACAAGCAATCTAGATGGCTTCAGAAGTCACCGTATTTTGCAACATAACTGATCTTTTTAAAAGCAGTGATTTAAGGACTCAGTGAGATTACGGACTGCAATGGACCGGCAGCCCTCACGTGGCCAGTTGTCAGGTCTATCCAGTAACTCTCTAAACACTCTTATTCAGGCACTTCTAAGTATTTGACCATGTTCCCAGTGCCACATTTTTGCACAATATGCCATGGGACTTGTTTTACAACAGTATCATGCAACCTTTTCACTTTAGGAGACTCTCCTTAAGTGAGACCTGTCTGTGATTATCTTCGGGTGACTCAAGGGCCACCCCCTAATCCTGTCTTCTCAGGGACTGGGAAAAGCCGTATGTTCCATGCTGTTCACTTCACTATCTCCTCTAGATCTCACCAAACCATTTGTTTGCTTCTTCTGGATCAACAG
>VZSG01000081.1:2031211-2046598 GCA_013398315.1 Nothoprocta pentlandii
CTTCCTTTCTTCCTTCCTTTCTTCCTTTCTTCCTTCCTTTCTTCCTTCCTTCCTTTCTTCCTTCCTTTCTTCCTTTCTTCCTTCCTTTCTTCCTTTCTTCCTTCCTTTCTTCCTTTCTTCCTTCCTTTCTTCCTTCCTTTCTTCCTTCCTTTCTTCCTTCCTTTCTTCCTTCCTTTCTTCCTTCCTTTCTTCCTTCCTTCCTTTCTTCCTTCCTTTCCCTTCTTCTAATGAGTCTAAATTCATCCCATTTCATAAACTGCCATTAAAAGCTAATTAATTTCAGAGACATAACCAAATGGGTTAAGTATACTACCTTGGTACGATCCACAGGCACACCTAGGCCTGTTTCAAATATAACTGCAAGGAAATAGGAAGCCTTGTGGTATCCACAGCAACTGGAATCCAGCAAGAGAGGGATAAAGGAGCCTGTATTGCTTAAGCCATCTGTGCTGGACAGACCCTTTGCAGCCTTCTCAAATATCCGCCAGCCAACTTCTAGAACTGCATCATTTTCATCTTCTAGCACTAGAAATACAACACAGGATGCACAGTTATTGCAAGAGTTTAAATTAGGAATTTATTTCACCTGCTTAATTCAACTTTACCAAGTCAGATTTTGATATTCCTTCTCAAGCTGAACAGCATTCTCAATGCAGGCTGTTGAAATTCCAAGATGCAAGGAATTACTGAATAAGAATGGTGATTCTAAATCAGAAGGGCTATCTTAAAGTAACTAGTGCCTACAAACATAATTATATCTCTATTTATGCCTTCTTCTATGTAACATGTAAGCTACAGGAGACTTCCTTGCTAAATTAAATGATACAAAGAAAAAAGTCTGTAAAACAGGAACCAAAGTCAAAGCATGCCAACCTATATGATATATATTTGTGGACTTATTTTGTAACAGTAAGATAAAATATGATTACCATCTGGTGAGCTGAAATCCATTTCTTTCAAGAGTTTGAACAAAAGGTGGTATTTTTCCCTGAGTTCTTTTCCCCACATGAAGGCATCACATTTGGACTTCTCTCCATATTTGTCAAGTAGCTCTGCATAATAGTTTTCATAGACACCTAGAGAAAATGAGGTATTTAAGACCTGAAAACTGGCATGACTGGTCTTTAAAACAAACTTCTAGTAGGGGAAAAAAAACAAAAGAAAAAAAAAAACAGTTTTAGGGTATTTTTTTTTAAAAATTGATGGTCAAAATAGCTTAGGTATATTGTTCACACAAAGCAGGGTAAAAAACTGATATAGCCAGCACAGGCCACATAAAAAAACATTCTATTCCATAATCTTTCTCAGGGAAAATAATCAAAATCTAATCGGAAACAAACCATTGTTCAGCACGCATTTAAATTGTGTTACCCCTCCTTCATTCAATAAAGCATTTGCTTCAGTATAAGCCTGTCAATTAAGTTTCCATCAGGCAACAGCTGAAGAGAAGCAAACTTTGTACAGCGGTGGGGAAGGACTTAAAATACACATGCTTTTTGGTCATTTGGGAATTAAGCAGAAGAAAGCAAATGTAACAGCTTTATATTTATGCTTCAAAACATCTTTTTCCCTTTATGTGCCTGTCCTTTTACAGGAGAAATATCAAGAACATGATTTAAATTTATATTTTACAACACAAAAGTTTTTGCAGGAACAGAAACATACTTTTAACCAACAGTAATGAGACTAAGCCCTCTCAAATCACTTTTTAAAATTATTATTTTTATGCTTATAGCCAAATTTAGGTTTACTTTTGATAATCACTATTCAGTCTCTCGCAAAAGAAAAGGCAAAAGGCCTCCAAAGATGACAGTTTAAAATACACATCTCACAAATGGATACTTACAGTCTTGTTGCACAGCCTGGCCTTCACTCACAATGTCTCTGTACTCAGACACTATTTCCTGAACATCCATACATCGCTCATAGTAGAGCTCAATTTGTTCCATTGTTTCTTCGTCATAAGGAGGGTTAGAAATCTAGACAAAGACAAATAACTGATAAATGACAAGTACTCTGTTGTTCCTGACAAACTTATTTCTCAGGAAAGGGGTTGTTCACAACAAAGATGTATTTTTTTCTTGTGCCAGATAACCTGATGCTGATCATAACGAACTATGGCCTTAGAGAGACAGAATGATCCAAGATACAGCAGATGAATTTCTAAACTCAGTCAAGCCTATGGGGCTTTCACTATTGGTTTCAACAAAACCATAAATTAGACCTCAATACTGCATCAGCAAAGACTCTGAGAAACTGAACATTACTGAAATGTAAGTCCTTACTTATAAGCAGATTTAGGAATACGGGTTCACATGCACCTTAAGAAGTCTTGTCTTTTAGCATCTGAAGCAGTACCCAACTTTCCTTCCTTTCAGTGGAAAATGCTCATACGTGGCTTGCACATTCCCAAGTTCTATTGTGCTTGATAGCAGGTTTATTACTTACTAAGAGCTTCAGTAAACAAGAAGCTCTTGTGTCTGCACCGAATACTCTTATGAGCCCAGTGAAATTTCCCTAGGTAAAAGAAAATCATAGCTGGCTGGTGACATGTAAGCACTGTCAAACACTGCTTTTGTTTACCTGTTCCGTGTCCAGCACACTCAGGCGATAGTATTTCACAGGACCAAAGAATGCTTCAATACCATTTGCATACCCACTGCCTCCAAGAACAAAATATCCATCCGTGTCATCATAATAGAAATCTTCCCTAAAACTTAAGAACACAAGAGAGAAAGAAATGGCTGTCAGGAGGTACTATGTATGATAGAAAAATAAATTTATATCTCATAATTCTGGTCACTGACAGCCTAAGGTTCACTGCCAGCATCTTTTTCTACTGTGAAAGAAAAATAAATTTATATTTCGTATCTTTGGTCATTTCCAGCCTTAAGTTCACTGCCAGTATCTTTTTTTTTCCTCCCTCCCATCTGTTTACTCTCAAAACCCTTCTGCAATCCAATACGGAAGGTTCTGGAGCAGATTTAAGAAATGCCTTATTACAAACATTAAAACACCAGGGTATTTTCTTTTGCTGACACTGCAGGTGAAGCTTTATGCCTCATTAAACAACCTCAAAGATTTCAATTTCTTCTCCTTCTGCACTTCTCTGTAAAAATAGCATGAAAATTTAAGTTCTCAGACCCTTATAGTTACTAGCTGAATATTTACAGTTTCCAGTCCATAAACCACAATGGGGAAGAGAAAGAACAACACTGAAATCTGCCACATAATTTATTATTATATAGTTTCCATATGAAAAGCTTTTTCAAATTATTTATACGAGGCAGAGACAATCTTAAGTTAAAAAGAATTCTGTAAGATCTCTGTTTTTTGGGTTTTTTTTTAATTTATTTATTGGCATATGATTCATTTGCTTAAAATCAGAGTTAGGGCAAGAATAATAAAATCAAAACCTCTTGACAAGAGGGGTACGAACATCATACCAGCAAAAATCAAAGAAGATTTTGCTATCTCCCTTACCAAAGCTGGTAATTTCTGTGGTAAAATCCTAGTTCCTTCACAATGACAGCAAAACTTCCCCGGCTTCATTGCAGCCAGGATGTCATTCAATGACTGATTCCAACGCTCCTGACCACAGTGTTAGTGGGGATTTGGGTCAGACTCCCATACTGGATTGTGCAACATCAACTAATTCATATTATCAACATAAATGTTCAGATCTAGCTCAAAATCAATACAGTAACATGTGTTGGTTTTGAGAGTGCAGGAGCAAAAAGACAGGTAAAAATGTATCCTCCCCCTCACAATCTTCACATCTGAACAGACATAACACTTGGCAAAGGGAAAATGTTGCTTACATAAAAGACTGATGATGATGTCTCTTCAAATTCTTCCCAACACTGCTTACTTCTATCTAAAAAATATAAAATAATAGTTATAAATAGAGTAAATATTTAAAACAACCTTTCTTCAGGTTGTTTTAAACACACAACTCAGAATTTTATCTTCTCTTCTGTGTTGAGCATTCACATTGGTTTGTCCTGGCAAACAGTGAGAAAAGAAAAAGAGCAAAAATAGCACAGATGTTGCCTACTTCATCTACCCCATTCCTGGGTTCAGTTACAAGGCATTAGTATTTTGCTGAAATTTTAACTCCTCCAAAGTGCAAAGACAGTTCTGCTTATACCAGCTTCCTCAGAAAGCTGCAGCTTACAAGGGAAGAATGGCAGGTGAGACATTAAGGTTAAAATAATGCACCATTATTTCAAAATGTCTGGGTTGAACTCCAACTTCTATGAGATGTATTAAGCAGACTTTCAATAACAGAATAGTTAAAGATAATTTGTATACCTGAAAAAGAAACTACGACAGGATTTTCAGATACGTTAACGCTTTTAAAAGCATCCTGCAAAATTATTTGATGTACCTGGGTACTTTTAGGAATCCATTTACATCTTTAAAGGCTCATAAAACCTGACTCTCCTTTCCTTGATGGCTCAGTTCTTCAGCCTTCCCTAATTCATGTGCTTTGCCTAAGGTCTGGTCTAAAGATAATTTAATGGTTGACAGTGAAATGAGAGTCTAAATAAGGAGATGCTTGTGCACCTTTTGAGGATTTAATAACTTGCTCCAGAAAGGCATGACAATAAGATGGAAATGAACGACAGCTTCCTCTGTCCCAGAGAATGGCTCTAAGTACTGGAACGTGTTTTAGTTTGGCTCTGCTTCCTCTTCGTTCCACAAGAGTGTCGATTAAGTTCCTCGTGGTTGCCTTATTTCATCCAGAAGTGCAAATTATTTGACTAGAAGTTTTTCCTCATATCTCATATGAGTAAATTCATTCTACCCTCTGAATCATTCAGAATAATTTCAATTTAAATTTAATTAATTCAAAAATTTGACCTTACAAACAATCATCAAATTCCCAACAAGAAGGCACTAATATACTTTGAGTCGACATCGACAGCAGTAATTACCTTTGCACCTGAAGCTGGGCATCAATCCACATGCTCTTTTTCTTGTACATTTATAACTGATTTTCTTGCAAGACAAGTCTCCTCTATGGAACTTTGGCTCTGTTTGACCATTTACATGTTTAAATATTAGGTGGGGTACAAAAAGAATGGCAGTAGTTCAGATTACACTATTCTGTTTCAGCTTTATCGGTCTTTTACTCCACACTTCCAACTTGCTACAGTTGTTCTGCTGATTAATCAACAATTATTTTTATGATGCAAAATGAAATAAACTCTATCATCTTCAAGGAGAATGAAATTGAGTGAAAAAAAAATGATCTTCACATTCTGCTATCTTAATAGCAGGAGGCAAAAAAAAGAACTTGGGCAAGGAGACAGACTTGTTTTCAGAGCTGTTTTTTGAAGCTTCTTGCAAAAACAATTGTGCTTTATTAAAATGCAAACAACACAGTTGATCTACCAAAGAGGGATGGTGCAATATTGTTCTGTCTTTTAATGGCAAGCAATCCTATGCTGCTTTGCCTAATATGGGAATCTTAGGAAACTGCACATGCCTTCTCCCTTTTTTTTTTTTTTTTTTCCTATGCTAAGTAAAAGCAAAGGAATACAGAAATATCAGACAAATCTCAATCTTATTCCATCAGACTGGTAGCACACATACCTGTCCACCCTTAAAGGAGAGATCCAGTCGAAACCACTGCCTCAGAGGAAGGCTGAAGCTGGTTTTCACTGCGAGATCATCTCCTCTAACGAGGTGCATCTGAATATGGACGTAACCTGAGAAAGGAACAACAAGGTGAAGGAAAAAAAAGGAAATAAAAGTTCACAGAAACACTGACATTAAGAATGGGTAGATCCGGGGATGCGCCAAGCAACAGATCCACTCAAACAGAATCACAGGGAAACAAGCTCTGTATTTCAGGTGCCAGATGCTAAAGTGTGGGCTCCCACAAGAAATCACCAAGTCAAACTAACTCACGTGAAGGATAAACTCATGCTAAATTAAGACAAACAAGGACAGCACTACAGCTGATCTGTGCCAGCAGGGAGTAGACCTGACTTGTGGCAAACAGCAGAGGGGAAGAAGGGGCATTGGTATCTACCAGTACATTACTGTCAGCATGCAAGAAAAAGCATGATGAGCAGGTACAAGATGACTCTAGGCCCTATTATTTGGAATTGCAAAAATCAGACTCATGGCCTCAAAAACAAAACAAGCTCTTATGTTAATCTAGTCTAATGCTGTGAACTGAACAGAATCTAGAACCTCTTCAACCAAATCCTATATCAAGCCAATAATTTCCTGTTGTCCTTTTGTGTTTGTTCTTCACAGAAAAGTTTTTCAGTGAAGTAATACAAATAAAGAAAGAGGTATCACAATCCTAGGCCAACTGATTTTATTTTTTATTGGTTAATTATCTGGACCAGTAACGTGACAGAGGAAATAGAAACAGTAAAAATAACAGAAAGGAAGAGATTAGTGGTGAAACTTTTGAAAGGGGAAAACCCATAATGTCTTGTGAAAGAACCAACTGCCTTTCAACCTTTTTGGATCAGGAAATTAGACTGAGCTTCTTGAACATCACAGTATAGGACAGAATTTGGACTTCTGGACTTTCTCTGAGGCTATTCCAAATTTTCTTTATGAAATAAGAACTGGGCACAACAGTACAATATTCACGAAGGCTGTCAATATAAGACTGTTCAATCCCAGTGTATATTCCCGACCTACAAGATTCAGCCCACCCTCCTGCTGACACTGATTGCTCTTGAATAGCAAAAGAGCAAAGCGAACACCCATTTCTTAAAATTAGCCAAGATTTGATGCTTATGCAGCTATTTTTCTGTGTTACTCTACTGATATAGCAGCTTCTTTCCTTTCCAGACATAATGGACAAAAAGAGGCATTTTTACAAGCAATGAGTCTGATAATGCATTTTTAAATGTTGCTCTTAGACGCAGATCTATAAAGATTACATTAGTTCCCATCAGAAGGCCGGCCTTTTACAATATTACTTACCTTCCTCATTTAGAAATACAGCAGGAGTACTATACATTTCTTTTGGATCAATAAAATAGAGTATACCACACAAATCCATTTCACAGTAATGCACTAAATAGAGCCAGATTGAAACGGTGAACCTGCATGAGCAAAGAGAAACAATGAGTCCATTCCTGATCTCCCTTTGGTTTCTAAAACCTCTGTAATTTGAAAAGCATCCTTTCCAATAACTCAGCAAACCTGTTATCGCCACATGTAATCTTCAGGACAGGACACATCCTATACGGTAAAAATCTGCAAAACGAAAGTACCTAAATGTGGGGATCTGTGACCTCCTCTTTTCTCTGCACTTTGTGGTACCAACCCGCAAGGAGAGGCAGTGTGACCTGAATCAGTGCCAGAATGGCAGACTGCAGCTCTGGCCAGATGCCACATCAACAGGGAACTGAAAAACTAACTAACAAAACTGCCCGTTACCCTCACACAATCAGGCTCCAGGAGAAAATCCTCAAATGGATGTTGTGTAATCTCAGAAATGGATGTTCTTGTAATCTTAATGGTGGAAATCTGTAAAAACCAAGGTATTGCTTCTTTACTAAATGCCAACAAGTGGCAATGTGTTCACAAAAGGCAGATAAAAATGAAACCAGCCTCTGGGTAGCAGAGATATGAACAGCTGTCGCAGAGTTAAAGGATATATAAAGGTGGAGCCTGTGCAAACTCTTGTTTGTGGCGAATAAAAGTTGTGGTGAATAAAAACCAAACCAAAGACCCAACAATGCTATCTATAGAGCAAATTCTGTACAGAGCTGGAGTGATTTTACTGGTTTTAATGACATTACAAAGCAGATTTTCCGAGGCACTAAAGGCAGAATTTAAACCACAGCACGTGATTTTAAGAAGTTCTGTGCCAGTGAGAACTGCCTCTAGTGCTATTAACAGGAATGCAACTGCTTATTTCTGTAACAGCAAAGTTAGGACAATACTGAATGCTTTTGAAAATCCTAACTCCCGTGGGCTATAACCAAAGTATTACAATTATTATCACCTCCTGATAAGGAAGTTCTCTTTCTTACTGGCTTTTAGCAGGAATACAAAATAGGAGGAGTGACAACTCCTTCAAGTAAGAAAAATGTCAAGCTTTGTTTATTTGTAAGAGCTTGAGTTGGGTCAGCTTGTCTTGTTTCTCCTTCAGAAAAGTTGCAAAGCATACAGTACCATGTATTTTTACCTAAATTAAAACAAGGCAGGTCTGAAAGCCTAACAGCTGCTTTCCACCTAAGAAAAATGCGAGCGTGGTGAACTTTTCCCTAATAGAGTCTACACCTTCTATAGCTAACAATGCCACATCCTCCACAGGCAGTATGTGCGTGAGGTAGAAGGCTTTGTAAATCATCATCACTTGTAAATAGAGCATTATAATCTAAAGGCAAACACTGTGCTTACAGAAATACTGATTATGCTTGTATATCATCCTTCCCATCTTCCATCATGGCAATACAAGATTAAACACTGTGGTATCCATTTAATCCTTCACTGCCCATCTGAGCACATGATTGCTCCTGGACATACTTCTTGGGACAAAGAGTTTGGGAGAATTCTCACACATTTTACATTTTCCAATGCTGCAGAAGCCTGTATGGAGTGTAAAGGGCCTTGCACTAACCCTGCTGCAGTGTCTGCAGGCACCTACCTCAAATGGCAGCTGTCCATCTCCAGTCTGCTTTCATTACATTTAAGCTCATCTGCCATGCTAACTGACAGAAGAAAATCTGTACTGGAAAACTTGAGAGGGAGCTTTTTAGTCAACTAAATCTCTAACTGAAGTCAAATGAGTAACAGAAATTTGATCCATCTGCATCTGTCTGCCTTTTGGTGCAATAGGCGGCCACCAATCACTCTGGACAGCTGATGGAAAAAGCTGTGGACCTCTCCTTGCCCTGCTCCACAGTGAGCTACCCGTGGCCAGCACGCAGCCACCACGCACTGGCAACGCTCCACACTAGGACTGCAGAGGCAACCTTAAGACAAGATGGGGGGGGAGAAGGAAAAAGCCATATAAATTCATGCTATATATTCTCATCGAAGCCCGTGGCACCTCCGTGCCAAAAGCAGAATGCAACTGCACTGGGGTGCCAAAGGCAGCAGGGTGTGTAACCTCTCTGCCAGCCACCCCAAGCAGGCCAGGAGCTAAAAACTGCTCTGTACTTGTGACTTCAGTGCATTGCTCGATGGTATTAGTTCCTAAGGAATCTGTTCTAGTTGGCACAGCTTTCTCAGCTGTCTCCTTGTGACTGCAGGCCAAAGGCAACCAGCAGGCAAACACAAGTTCCTGTGATCATTTCCTGTCCCTAAAAACGTTGCCAGTGGTAACTGCCTCTGTCGGAAGGGTGAAATTTGTCTGTTTGCTCCTCTAAAGTTGCAAAATGTGTCTGAAGAGTTATGGGGAAGGGGGGAGATAAGAAAGGTGATCCTGCCAGCACAATTCCTCCACAACCGAAGGGTGTGCAGGGCTTTACTCCTATAAAACTAGGACTGTTTACCTGGGAATGGCAGAAGGATGCAGTATAAGCTCAAGGTAGATGGCTTGTCTAAGCAGGGACTCTACCACTAATGGCTTAGTGCTGCAAAATAAACTAGAGTTTATAAATAAACTGTATTTAAAGGGAAAAAACTGCTCCACAGTGCCTGCCCTTGCAGGAAACCCTGTTCCTCAGTAAGTTTGCAAAGGGTGTTTGAAATGCAGAGCTCTCTGCAGTGCAGAAGGCCTCAGGCTAGGGAGGGAGGAGCCCACATGGGTACCAGAAGCAGTCTGACCATGACAGAAGAGAGAAACCAACTTAGCTTCCTAACAGGCTGGGTACCTACCCAGCTGTGCTGCTCCTAGCCCTGCTAACAGTATCTACCCAGCTGTGCCACTTCTAGCCCTGCTCTCGTGCAGCTCTGCTCCAACATGAGCGTTGTTCTGAGGTTAAACTTAATGCCTTCCAAAACTGAAGGAGAACAGAACAACCTGTGATAGTTTCTTTTCGAGATGCTTCTCACATTAGTAGTTTTTTTATTGGTGATGTATAGCCTAAGAGCCTAAGGGCAGACAACAGCCTTTAATTATTAATTGCAACCAGCCTCAGTAATTTGCGTATTTGCGTATACTTACATTGGATAATCAATCTGATGTTGCCTGACTGTCTCGAGTTCTCTGTTTTCAAATTGTTCAAATTTCTTCACAATTCCTGTTTTCTCCCCACTGGATGCATATATGAAGTTAAGAATCTGGACTCCATCTGCAAAATGCAACCTTTCTTAATCTGCCAGAAAACAAGCACTGAAAAGCACCCCTCCCATTAACAGCTCATGCTTGTACACAGTCAAATACATGAATCATGCAAGGCATTAAAAATTAATGCAAACATCAAAAAGTCCTTTAGCATGGGTTCACTCGCTGTTTCTAAGTGCATTACAGTGTTGGTAGGGAAAATCTACAGAAAATAAAGCATCATGGAGCCTATTCCCTGCCGCTATTTAGAAGCGGGGACTGAATGATTTAAAGCTAAGAGGAACTTAGTACTTAGAGGAACAGGGAAAATGTCTCCAAGGCCATGACATGTCATCAACCCTCCTAAAAAAAATTAAGCAATTAGATATAAGGTATTTTTAACATTTTATTTGAATTCTTTTTATTGCCTCCTACGTCTTGTTCTACTGACGTTTTATCCATAGCATATTTAAGTGATGCATATGATAATTTTTCACGGTGTTCACAGCATTCTTATTAGATGTCTCCAACAGATATTTTGGAAAGCCTCTGAAGGCAGTAACTTCCTTGTTTCCCTGTTTATCCTCAGTGTATTTACATGCCAATGTACTGAAATCAATTGAAACAAGTACCTTTAATGGCTTTTCTAGGAGATAACTGTTTGAAAAAAAAATGAAAAAGATATAAAAAAATTATTTTTTAGGAATGCTAAAATTGATGTTTTGTGTTAGCAAATTGTAAATGATATATTTCTTGTTCACCAGATGCTGGTTCTTTTGCCTTGAGATTTGTGTGCAGTTGAACAGAACTCAGAATTTCTGCCACCGAAGGAAGTCATTTGATATAACGTATGATATTTACTGCAGGCATGTCCTTCTTAACAGCTTAAAGATGTTATTTGGGCACCATTAGTTCTCTTGGAAAAGAATAAAGTGAAACTGCACCTACCGCTTTCATGGGGGCACTGAGGTATCCTGTTTGCCTGCAGTGTCCACAGATAGTCAATGCCCCACTGAAGACAAACTTTGTGGTCTTTATACGGACGTTTAAAAGGTGGAACTGCTTCTAAAAAGGTGTAATTCCTGGCGACTGCCCGCTGATAGCTCCCGTTCTGCTTGACGTCGTAGCTGCTACCCGACGCGTGGCTAATCCACGCGTAGAGTATCACGCTGTGCACGATGATTGAGTTTCTGATGATATAGTCGTCTCTGTAAACCATGATGCTTGGGAATTTCA
Organism: Nothoprocta pentlandii; assembly: GCA_013398315.1. Lineage (NCBI taxonomy): Eukaryota > Metazoa > Chordata > Aves > Tinamiformes > Tinamidae > Nothoprocta > Nothoprocta pentlandii. Next base: position 2,042,646 of record VZSG01000081.1, read on the forward strand.
AATGTACTTGTCGCGTTCTGCTAACGTAAAGGCTCTTCTCGTCCTTCCATCTCCTTCTGTACACGGACACACCAGTCCTGAACTCCGAGGAAGCTACTGCTTCCAGGTTGACAATGCAAGGCTGAGAACATAAATAATGAACTGAAACCTCAGAGTTATTATGAATTTTCTTTTCTAAAACGTTTAAGTGAATGAAGTCCCCGTGATCCATTTTTCGTTCAAGCTGTGGGGTGACAGCTGTTGTCCGTGATGTCACCTTCCCAAAGGCTGGCAAAGAATTCTGAGGGGGAAAAGAAAAAGAAGCTAATCACAGAAGTATGTTTACATGTATGTTTACTAATATATTCACAATTACTATAAAAAAGGGAATAAGCAAAAAGTTTATATAGAGTCCTCAGGCTCCAAAATACAAATATCCTTTCTCCAAGTAGTTATGGGTCACCAAACAGATGATGTCAAAGTTTTAGTGGTAACAAGTAGCTATATAGAGTTGAAAGCTTTACATGCTTCTACACACAAACTGTACTTACAGGGTGTATCCTTGTGCAAGCACAGTCAGGTTTCCTAAGATACTGACTTACACGTCACACTATTTACACATGTTCCCACAATCAGGCCTAAAGAACAAATACTAAAATATATTAGCATTTATTCTTGTACTGTTGTTTAGGTCTCCCACATCCTTGTGTTTCTACATATTTTGAAAAAAAAAATTACCTAACTTTGCTACCTTTCATGCGGTTACCTGAAGAGCAGGAATAACAACTAAGGCACTTAGCGCTGGCTCCCGGGAATGAATTCAGGCTTGCGAGGCACCAGGAGCTTCTTACAGGAATGCCCTTATCTGGAAGGTGCATTCCCAAGCCCGAGCAGCAAGGCAGCACACAGCACTTGTCCAGCTTCTGCTCTAGAGCCATGTAGGTTAGAAAGCAGATTGAGAGAGCGTGCCTTGGCAGGGCTCGACTCCAGGGTTATCCTCAGGAAGAAGTTCTCTTCTGCAAAGCTTCAAACCACTCATGCTGCTGCTGCGTGGGCAGCTGCAGGCTGGAGGCCCTGCCCGTGCTCTGGGCTTGCCCAGCCACCATCCTGCGCCTCCCTCAGCCTCCCTGGCCTGTCTAAAACAACCAGGACTCTCACTCAATACTGCCCGGGAAGCTGAGCATCGAGATGACTTAAAATGTGAAGATCTGCCTTCAGTGACTTTTAACCTGGCCAAACTTTAACAAATTAGATGGAAATTTAGCTTGGATATCTAGCTTGGATTGATTTGTGGTTTCCACTGCAGTTCTTGAAACATTTAAAAGTTTCAGCCAAACAGTCTGTAGACTTCTGACAGAAGTAAGACACCATCTGAAGGACATGACCTCTTCTGCTTTTTCTTCTTAAAAACATGATGATGATGCTTGAGGGCTGTGCTGAAAAAAAAGGTATTAAGGTGGCAAAAGTTCAAAAGCTTCAAATATCGGGAAGAGCCAGAAATAACTCTGCCTGTGCTACCTCCCTGTTCCTACAAATGACGATTTTGCAGTTAATGTTATGATCAGGTGCTGTTCTTCCCCTGAAACTGCTACATCCTTAAACACACAGGAGACCCCTGCGTTGCAAGTGGAACATAGCAGTACATAGAGGAGGTTATTTTTCCTAAGCTTCGTTTTACTTAAGGTTGGAAGACAGAACTGAGTGAAGGACCTTTTAGGACAGAAAGCAGGATACCTTTGCAGACAACTGGAGAGATTTATAGAATGTTCCTAGTTCATATCTCTAGGAACTTGTCACTTAAACCAGTTTCCACAAGAACAACCAACTAAGCAATTTTATTTTCTTAGTGTCCAAAGTGAGGCACAGGAGGCCAGATGTGCATGGATACTGAACATTGATAAAAACATGCGTAATCACCAAAATGCACACCTTAAAAATGCAAACCAGTGCAATGTCAGGACCTAGGCCAAGTACCTGCAAAAAGCAGACCCTTTACGGTACCTGCCTTCCTCCATCTCTGCCTCATTTCTCATTCTGTAAAAGGGATGCTATAAAAACTAAATTAACTTTTCTGTCACTAATGGGAAAGCACAGTAGAAACACTCATTTGAATCTGACAAATTTTCCTGCAGGCAAGAGTTCAAATGATATCTATTAAGTGGAGCTAAATGAGGATGATAAAAAGGAAAAGTTAGTAATAGGAGAGGCTGCAGCTCACTGAGAAAGTTACCACACCATGGAATAACAAACATGCACAAAGAACAGCATAAAAGTTATCAGACAACCTTAATTCTAACACTAATTCGAACACTTTTCAGGGCTGGACTGAAACTGCAGGAGCTGGAAATACAGGAGCTGACTCCCAGCAAAGACACCCTGGCTCTGGAAGGGTTCCTTAACTTCAATGCAGCAGTTTGTGCATGTGACTCTTCGTTTCCAGGCGAAGTCTGGCAGAAATTTTCTGCTTTGTGTGCCAAGGATCTTGGAGTACTAAGCTCTGCAACTCAAAGCCAGTCCTGGGCAAAACAAGCTGCACATTCCCAGAGCACAAGGCGTGATGCACAGTGACTGCATACAGGCAACTTCAGTTGTGTTGGTTGTAACAAACCAACACAGGTTTGGTGCCAGCTCTGCCAAAACTGCTTCAGCAGATCTGCCCCCAAATTGCTTCTTTGTGCTTGTTGGTGATTAACATATTAGATGAGACATATGCTGCAAAACATGCCTGGGTCTGGTGTTGTGCCACACCTAATAAACCCTTTTGGAGGCTCAGGTGGGAAGGAGCAGAGCGTGCAGACCCCAAGCAGCTCCACGCAGATGCAGCAGCAGCCGAGACCAGAGGCAGCAAAATCCTCCAGCATCTCAGCATTCCTTGCAACACGCGCGTCCCCGGAACGGCCCTGCTCTCAGGAGCCCTAGCACTTCCCTCACCATTACTTCAGATGATCAGACATAATCATGAAAAGCTAAAACGAAAGGGTTACACAATGAGTGTGATTATGGGATTGAAATAAAAAAGGGTCTCCAATGTAGTAAATGGAGCCCCCAACTCAGGCCAGCTCTGCTGAATTAAGGGCCTGATTAAGATTAAGGGCCAGAGCTCAAAAGGGAAGGTGAGGGGGCCTCCCTGTGTGGACAGCTCTAAGATGGACAACCTGACTGAAGGAGAAATCCACCAGCAGACAGATCAGCTCTGCACTTCGCTGCCCGCCACATACACGCTGTGCTTCAGAAGGAGCCTCCTGCTGGGAAGCTGCTCTTGGCAGCCTCCGGGCCGCGCAGGGAGCGAGGGAGAGGATGGCACCTTTTCCACGCCTCTCTTCCAGCACTGACCGTCCCGGATAACACGGGGAGATTTTGTCTTCAGGAGTCTGCTGACTCTGTTTACACTTCACCTTCTCCCCGAGGCAGGGACGCTGCTCTGCACCTCTCATGGCCTCTGTTTCCAAGCCATCCTCAGCAACAGCCGGCCGCTGTCCCCAGCTGTTGCACAGCCAGGTCGCACGGTCGCTGTACAACCTGCACCCGCGCAGGCTGTAGCTCCAGGGCACCATGAGCGGGGCGCAGGGCTGAGCCTGCCAACTTGGCGGACGCTCACGCTGTAGAGCCACCGTGCCCAGCTCATTCCACAGAGCACAGGGCTGCTCCACCGCCTCTCAGAACAACTACAGTCGCATTATTTCTATGATGACACAAACCATATAGTCTTTTTCTTAAAATCTCCCGAATCGGAAGTTTGCTTGAAACATACCACTGGGAGAAAAGACATCATTCACAGCAATTGGCGGGAAAGCAGAAATGACCAAACATTGACAGAAATCCCCCGAGCCCATTCCCCGGTTCCCAGGGGGGCCATCCCTGTGTTTGCCCTCCCACGCGTGGGGAGGGCAGGAACCCCGTGTGAGCAGGGCAGGTACCGGCACACAGGTGGGGAGGGCAGGTACTGGCACACAGGTGGGGAGGGCAGGGACCCC
>VZSG01000082.1:0-25502 GCA_013398315.1 Nothoprocta pentlandii
CTGTAAGAGGTGTGGCCTCAATGTACAGCGAGGGATTAATGCCAATATCTTCGTGCTTCGTGCAAATAAGCCCGGTAATGCCAGGGTAAATGTAGCTTCAGGAATCGCTGACATTTGGAAAAGCGCTGTTTGACACTTGAACCCCTGGGTCAGCTTTACAATTTATATAAGGTGCCCCGAGCTGCTCTGTGGCTTATTACGATATATTTGCCAGCATGAAACAAAGGTTAAGTGAAATTCTACGCAAATTACAACAGGATTAAAATGCCGAATATTCCTCTGCCGTGGAATCCAAGCGGCTCCCGTGTAGATTGCCTACTTTTAAACAAAAATCAAGTAATAACCCCCCACAATTTGCAAGGAAAGGGATAAAGGCAAAGCAGGCGGTTCCCGCTGCAAAAGCAGCCCTTGACCTTCGGACTCTTCTGTCCCTTGGCAGATGGGCTGGGACGCAGCGCTGGGCGGCAGCGCTGGACCGGGGCCAGGAGGGAAGCAAAGGTTAGAGTGATTCCAGCAAGATATACGTGAGATTGGCCCAAATTAGCAGACAGCACTCAGAACTAACAGAGAAATAAATGATTTTCGGCACAGAAGACTTAAAAAAAAAAAAAGTAATTTTTTAAATCCTTTTTCTCTAAAGGCGACACTATACGATCACACGTATCTGAAATTAAATGACTGTTTTAATTATCATACTATTTTACTGATATAGATATAGTCTCTCATTAGGCTGACTTTTTCTTTCTTTTTTTTTTTTTTTTTAGAATTTTCCATTTATTATAACTGTAGGTCCCTTAAGACTGTCATATTGATTTTTTCTAGTCTCTAAAGTAATGAATATGTAATTAAATCTCAGTTAAAGGTAGTTCTATGGCCAAACATTGCTCATTTCTTCCAAGCATCTAGTTGCCAATTCAACTTCCAGTTTGCAAGCCTTGATAGTTCTTTGACCCTGATGAGAGAACTTCTTAATAGAAGACTGAGAGATGAACAAAAGAGGAGCTGCAAGGAATGGGAACAGCAGGAGCAATGAGAAGTGGAGGAGCAGAAGATCCAAGGTCTACTGTATTTGGGGGATGCAGCCTGCACAGCTGGACATTTTTAGCATCTGCAACTAATAATTTGTAAGGAATTAGTGCCACCAGCTTCTTGAACCACGGAGGAGCTGGAAAAACACATCCAAATTAGCAAGGAACCTTAATCATTCTATTGATGAGGAAATAAATAATTCTGTCTTGGCAACAAGGTTTGGGAAAGCATGCAGCCGACAAACTCAGGTTTACTAATACTAATCAATACTGTGTCAGAAGCAGCAACTTTTCAGTGAATAAAATAGAAATCCTAAGGTCATAGTCTGGATTGTAGCCATATGGGGCGACAGCCTGGCAGGTGAGGCTGCAGACTCTCCATAACTATAAACTCGTGGGAAAAAAACTACCAAATATTTGCTAGGAATACACAGGAGAGTTGATTTCATTTTGGGTAAAGAGCAAAATGGGAGGAGACAAAAGTTTCTTCTAGTCCTATGATTTTATGGCTCAAGGTTGTATCCTAATACATACAAGAAGCATAAACTTAAGAATGCAAAGGTAACCTTTTTCAGACATTTGCTAACTTTTGATGAATTGGCTTCATTAAGAAAAAAAGATATTTAGATCCCAAGTCTGCTCTTTAATTAGAAAGCATCATTATTTGGCAAATAGAAACTAGCATATTGACAGTCATCCTGCACACACAGATACAGATATATAGAGATGGATATTAAGAAAGAACAACAAAAAACACATTTTCCCCTAAGCAATTTTAAAATGCAAACTGCACATTTAAGCAGAATGTTTGCTGCCTTAACAATATTAAAATACTGTGTATGTAAATATGTAAAGAGCAAAGCCTCTCAAGGGTAAATAAAGCATTTGCAAACAATAAGGACCCATATGTTTCAATACACACAACTGTAAATTCTTAGAATAAAACACTGTGTAGTCTTGTCAAAGAGTCTCAGATGAAATACTATCTCCATTAATCATTTTATTAAAAAAGGCATTTCAAAAAGCAGTTAAAATATCAACAATAGCCTCTTCCTCCCTTAGACTGTACATTGATTTCCTCTTATTGGTCTTGATCTTATTCCTAATTTACAAAGAATGACACACCAATGTGTGTCCTCTCTGACAGAAATGCATCTCCAGCGTTGAACAACTCAACCAAGTCAAGCCATCCTACTCTCTTTTCTAGCTAAAATGACGCATATTTCCATGATCTCATAATAATACTGATCTGCACAGTATTACTGTATTATTTAAAATAAAACAAACATTGGACCAGTAAGGAAGAAGACTTCCCATCCACATATTCCCTCTGCTAAGAGCTCTTGAAGAAACTCAGCACTACACCAAGCAACCTACCTGGGATGTTAGCTATCATTTGCATGATGAAAATCCTAAAATCAACCTGATTTTCTACAAACAAAGCTCCTTAGACATAAAATGCAAGTGCAGTGCACTGAGGACTTTAAAAAAAAAAAATTGGACAAAACCATTCAAATAAGTGTATTTTAAGTGTGGCTGATGGATTCCAGCTTGATTAACATTCCAATTGAGAACTAGTTATTGTACAAACACAAACAAAACACGGGGAGTTCACCCACTCTTTTCCCAGCATCCTCTTAACTAATTTTTGCCCTATTAGACTCCTAAATTACCTTTGAAACAATGTCACTGAGAAATATATGAATTATATCCTCAAAAATAGGAGGGACAACCACAGTCCGAGAGAAATAGAAACTAAGATAGAAACTAAAAGTTTCTATCCCAGACTCTACTGGAATAGAAACAGCCTAGATTATTTGATGCAAAGCATACAACTAAAATCATATTTCATAAAAAAGGGTCCACAGTACTACACAGCCCTTAGCAATTATTGCTGCAGATCAAAACCAATTACAGGCAATGAAACTCCAAAAAAGATTTGAAGAGAGATCTTACTGTTTGGATAATGTTGGATAGCACTCCAGCATGCTGGATAGTTTGTATTCTATGTATTTACAGATATAGATGCATAACTAATGCACATAATCACTTGTTTTTCTCATTTTTAAGTCCTTGTTTTCTTGACATTATGAATTAAAATTCTATTTTCTGTATATGACATTTCTGCTCATTTAAAATAAAAGACACTAAAGTTACTATTACAGTCTGAATATACCTTTATTTCTATACAACTAGCTGATCAAATATTGCATTACTGAGATTTATTTGATTTGGGTCATAGAGTAGAATTATCACTAGCTGCCGGGACATATCTCAAGTAGCCGTCAACTTTCGAACTCTTAAGGAGAGAAGTTTCATCTACTGTATCAACAAATAATTTTAACCTAGAATCCTTCCTGTTTTCAAACACAATGCCCAACAACAATAAAATTCTACCTAAATCTCCCACAGCTTTCTTGTGTTTTTGACAAGACTACAACTTCTTTTGTACCACACAGAAGTTTCTGTAGTACAGAATAAAGCAGAACTTCCTTGGACAGTATAGAAAATTAAAATGGATAAAAGAATATTTACAAGAACAGGTAAGTCTGGTTGACTGTATTTTCAGCCAATATCCTCATCCAAAATAGCTAGTTTTAGCCAAATTTTCAAAGATAAATTATTTACATCTGTATCACACATATGTATTGCAATGACCCGAGGCAGTTTTGCTTTCAAGAAACATTAAAGAGGATATGGTTCCTCCTGGTAAAACTGTTGGCTGTCTTTTATTAAGATTTTACAGAGAATGAAATCTACCCCATCTTAGTCCAAGTGGAAAATTCAATTAGTTCAAAATTCAAATTCATGACAACGATATAATTACTGAACCAGGCTGCTTCCAAAAGCTCACAGGCCCTTCCGTGCCCTCAACAAAAGAAAAGCAGTGGTTTTCAGTTCATAAAACGCTCTCAATGCCATCATAGGAAAGTCAACCGATAAAACAAATAATTAACAGTAGAAATGAGCCTTCAAAAAATCTAGCATATCTTAACAGCAACAACATTTTCACTGTGCTCCGTTTCTTTCAATAGAATCTGCTGTTCTGTCCTTTGGGTTTTGGTCTTACTCATGATTGGGTCTTTTCCCTCCTTTTGCAAGATAGGAAATACGCAGCAGTGCTGTGGATGTTGTCCTAACTGGTTTTCCTGTTTCTCACAAAAATAACCTGAGGGTCTACCACATCGATGCTTCAGCTCCGCTTATTTCTTCAGAGCTTCAAAGCACTTCTTCGCCCTCCCTCAATATTTGGGAAGAACGTAATTACTGAAAACAGCAACACAGGCAGAAGTCAGAGCCAGACCCAGACTTACCTAATTCAAAGCCAAAACTGTGGTCCAAGGTAATTCATAAAGAATTTTATTTGACAGGACAGCAGTTGTCCATCCCTGGACCAAGGTCCCTGCAGGTAATCTTATCTGACAGACATATCCCCCACAGGGTTCCCTAATTTTTCGAGAACAGGGTTTCTTCTATATTTTTTCACATTCTTCTTACACTGAACCAGGCTCCATCATTGCTGGATAAGGCCTGTAAATATCATCCTCCCCTCCATAACCTTATCCTGTGATGCTCCCTCTTGCTCTGGTCAAGACTAGAAAACAGCACAGAGCTTGGGGAGACGGATGCATCTGTAAGACAGGAAATCAGCCCAAAAGGGGGCTGAAAAAACAAAATTTTGAAACAAGAGTTGAGTGAAAGTTGTTATTGTCGCTTCCAGGTAATTTGTTTCATACCTCAGGAGTACTTGACCAACACTATTCCCTTGTTATGCTCGATCCTCGTGCTGAAGGACGTCAGAGGTGCTCACTCAAGGTTCTTCCAGAGGATCTCGGCAGAATGTGATTTTATTTCCTATCCTTACTTCTCCAGTTTGATTTTGAGATTTACAAGCAAGACAAATAAGCAAGACTTAACTACGCAGAATGCATTTTCCTTCAGATCATGCTTGTTCAGACTTGGAAACCTGCACATATACATGTAAAGATGTATATGTGTATGTAAAATGTTTTTTTCTTCTGTGGAAACAGCATGGAACTTACACTGAGGAGTTTGATTTACACTTACTTCCATGTGCTGCCAGGCTTTGCAGAATGATACAACGCCTGGTTAGACTGTGAACTCCATCCTCATTATAACATCACACTTGGGAGTCAAGTGTTTTAATCATTATGTAGAATGTAGCAATTCAGGTGGTCATAATGAGATTTAACAAAGCAAGAAGAGCCTTCAGACAGAGCCCTAGGTAACATTAGGCCTTATTAGAAGAAGAAGAAAGTATCTTCCTGCTCTGTGGCATATTCTGGAGGGATTGTCAATAGCTGTCATATGGCTGTTCATTAATTGTGATTCACTGCTTTGAGAAATTTATTTTCATCAAAGAAAACCAGAACCTCAGAATTCACTTCATTTCGGTTGTTGCAAAAATCACACTGCCCTCCAGTAAATTTCAGGATGCCAAAAATTTCAGGAAGGTTCCTCTAATTAAAGTGCCAGTACCGTGGGGAAGGAGGAATGAAGCTGGCCACTCTTGACCTAGCAGGATAACATGCTCTGCTGATCTGCAATCAGATGACACATCCCTCTGCTGACACCAGTTCCTGGAGCGACCAGCCTAACCGTCTCCTCTGCCAGGAAAATCGCTCTTTACATTAATTAATCCTTCTAGAAATTTTTCCGTGTCCCAGGGCCTGGGTGAGCACACTCATAGTACAATCACAAGCCCAGGAATGAAAATATTTTTCAGTTTCACTAGATTTGTATCCAAGTCATAATACACTTGCTTCCTTTTAATAAGGCTGCTTGTACGGAAAGACCAGTTGGTCAAATTCCTCTCAAATCCATCCCCGTGGATGTGGAGCAAGTCCATCCCCACCAGAGCACCTCATGGGCTCTGCTTGGTCACAGGTTGCCCATGGCCATCTGAAGAGCTTGGTCACCCTTTGAAACAAAGCAAACTCCAGCCTCTCCTTTGGCCCGAATCAAACATTTAACAACATTTAACCACTCACCATAGTGTTTAAAGAGTTACAGATGATCTACGGGTCCGAATCCCAAAGTTAATGCATCCTAATGACCCGTTTTGTTTGACTTTTACAAAGAATGTGGAGAAGAGGGAAAACTCACGCGGCGATATAACTTTTGAGGGTGACTGAAAGTTAACTCAGCTTGGCACTCTTCACTTTCTTGCAGGCCTTAGACATCAATGGAGAACACTGACTAAAAGCAGAAAATAAACATGAAGATATCAAAAAGTGTTCCTTCCTTCCTTCCATTTACATTAAATACAACACAGACTGACATAAAAAATCACACATTTTTTGGAAACACTGATTTTAGGCACGTGTTTCAATAACATCCTGAAATAGCCCACGAGACCTTTGTCATATTTAAACACAAATCCACCTAATAAAACAAGTTAGGAGAACTGATCCTGTTGATAGTGAAGGCTCAAGAACATCAATGTATCCTTCAAACTCTGGACCAATTCTCACATTGACCTTATGAGCAGCCTGGAGTTTGCCTTTGAGTTTTAGCTCTGAGGCGAGACTAAAAGCAGAAGTTTCCGCTGTCACTACCTGCCTTAAATGGTTAAAACTTATTATTATACACAAGGCACCTGTTCTGAGGAACGCACTTTCAGGGAGGAGAGAGAGAACTGCTGCCCATAAAGGACACCAGGGGAAAAAAAGCTGGCTGTTTCTTACCAAGATAGATGTTTCTCCATCAGAAACTACATCCTAGTGCCTGCCTACAGAGGAACAGAATAGCAATTAAGTGCACAGTGTGCATCTCACATGCCATTAAAGACTCCAGCACTTCTGTTGAGAACATTGTCTAGGCCATAAGGATCCCCGCGCGCGTTTATCCCTCATCTGGGGGCCGTATATCCAAGTGGTTACTTGACATTAATCCCCCGTAAACCAGAAGGGGGGTGTGGGAGGGTTGGGGAAATTCTTAATGTATGTGCAGGCTAGTGAATGACAGAGGGGACACACAACTTGTCCCCCTCCTTGCTCCCAAGATGGGCAGCATCTGCTGACCAGCCTTCCTATGGCTGGCAGACCAGTTATTTATCCAATTCTTGGTAAGTTTTGCAGCTAAAAAGTGATGTCTGGATCTATGCAGCTACCACCAAGTCCCAGCTCCATAAGAGACACATAGAGCATCATTCCAAGTTCATATCTGCTCATGTTGCAGAGGGTTTGGTATTCGCTCCTGACCCACATCTGTGCATTAACTGATTACCTTGCCCTTATACATATCTTCTGATTTTTTAGAGAAGCAATTCATGAGCAGTTCCTTAATACCTTTGGTTCCTTGCTTATACTTATGTGAAGTTACACTTTGAGCTCTTCGAATTAATCCAAAGATTTTCACAACCACCTTCAAAATCTTGACTGGGCAAAAAAGGGGCACAGAACATGAACATCAGGACAAAACTCTGCCCGTCCAATTAACCTTTCGGCAGTTTTGGCAGTCTAATAATCAATGCTATCAAACCAGTACAGAAAAGCTTTGTTAGAAAACTGTTAAAATTGCTTTATGTAAAATTCCCAGTACATGTCCCTTTTCCCTTGGGGTCAGGCTCGCCCTTCCAGGGCTCTCTAGGTCCTAACGTGGGCACCACTTTGTCCCAGACACAGTGAACACAAGCGGGTTATGAAAAATGCAAACACAACCAGATTCACATAAATAACTATAAATTAAATATTAATTATGATAAAATATATTATTAAATATAAATTATAAATATATAAATATAATTATAAATTCCTTAAAAAGCAGTAGAACTATTTCACAACTTAAAATTTTGCTACAATAAATTGTCTGAGTTTGAAAATTAATACCATCATATATACCTGCATATAATAGCCTGCTACTTGCCAGCATATTTCTGTAGAGCTAAATTGGGCACATTTCTTCTATTTCATCAATTCACCTCTGCTTCCTGGAGCTCTCAAAGTGCTCTGTTTTATAAACAAACTAAATTTCATTCGTATGTGTGTATACAAACATATATGAAGTGTTACATAAACAGGCATCCATATGTTGGTAATTTTCTAATTACGATCATTACTAATAAAAGGAGGTACGTATCTATCCGCACACAAGAAACAAGGTTGCCCTTGTTGGCAGATGAAAATAGCTGAAACTGGGTATTTTTCCTTATTTGCCTATTGTTTTTCTTCCTAATCTTGAGAAAAAAACCCCAAACAAAACAAAACCCCATTGCTTCTTTTTAAGCTAAAATAGGAGATAACAGTTTCTACTAACGGGCACAGCTTCTGCAGCCCTACAAGGACGTGAACACATTTCTGTTTGATGAGCAATTAGAGCCTAACTTGATGTCATACCTCAACTTCTATACTATTAATTAAAAAAAAGACTTTAAAATCATGTTGCGTTTACAGTTTTAGCACAGAAGGAAAGCTGGACAAACTAATTAATCCCGTTTTACCAATAGAGCTTAATGGCTCTGATAATATCGCCAGGAAAGAACAGGCTTACGCTAGCCAGAGCCAGATCTTTTGCTTAATCCTTCATTTGGATATTGATAGGCACATTACAAAATAGGGCATTAGGTATCTCCCAGCAGGGCTTTGCTTTCTGGGTTAATGGGACCCCCAAACCATGCAGGAATCTTTGAGACTGCGGCATATTCCTAAAATCATAATTCTGCTGAATTTAAAAGGGCTTGGGTGCCTTAAATTCACGAAGCAGCTGGTGGAGGAGCCACTTTGGGTGACCCAGAAGGGTCCTGGCAACTCCAAGTCCACGAGCCGAGACCAAGGGATGACCCAAGAAGCCCAAACCAGCCCTAAGTTCTGATGCAAGAAAGCCCAGATCTTCCTACAAACCCTGGAATTGCATCTGCTTTTCCAAACCCGCCCAGAGACAGCCCAAGCCACAGCACAGCGCACTGTGTAAGGACAGATACTTCATTCTCCCTTTTTTCCTCCTTTAATATTTTCCTCTCTTCCCTGGAATTCATTCGTCAAAGGAAATTACAATAAATTTCCTCAATGATTTGCGTCTCCTGCAGGCAGGTCTGACATCTTTGCTAGGCAACACCATACCTTAACACATAATTTTCACTAGAACATCATTCACATCAGTATAACAAAAAAAGAGATGATTGTTTTTAGAATCATTTTTTTTTCTCCTGAATCATATGCCTCAAGCAGGGAAGGAAAGAAAAAAAAAGAAAGAAAAAAGAACAAAACTTACTTTAATATTCCAGCAGAATCATTTGACCAGGCTCTACAGGCAGCGTGAGAGCAATGGGAAGCTCTTCACCAGCTACACCCAGGTGTTCCTCATCTCCCATTTCTCCCATTACAGAGTGCAGCCAATTATTTATTTCCAGGCACTGATTTGCAACCTGAATCCAAGCTTTTAGCCCCCGACTTCAGCATAAAATAATGGTAAGTGCTAAATGTAAATGCAAATAACTACATTTTTGTATGCTCAAGTGAATGATGCACTAGAAATAGCCAGTGACTTGGTATTTGGGAGCACCTGGTCAAGGCATCCCCTGATGCACCCGAATGGGATTTTATTTCTCTATTCACCAAAAGCCTCCTCGAGCTAGAACTTTCAGCACGAACTGGTAGGGAACTATGGATACATTTGACAGATAAGTATTTAAATGTTGGTCTTCCCAGCAATTTCAATGAATATGCACAATGCAGAACCCATCTGCACAAAGAGCCTCACACATAAAAGATTAAACGCCGAGCATGATAGGAGAAAGCCCCTCTGGGACCAGCCTGCACAACTGGCAGCTTGTGTTCAAGTGCACACAGCAGCATGCAAAGGGAGGAGGGGGAAAAACAAAAAGCCTCCATCTATTTAATCACAAACCCTGTTAGTTTTCAGAACAAGCCTCGAATATTGTCGATTCATGTCTGTTTTGTAAACAGGCTCCATAAGTTGGAAAGAGCCAACCCTTTTGCTCTGCAGAGGAGGGATGGGTTTGCTCGCAGTCACAGGGGGCTCCTCTGTAATTATCCAGGATTCCTCCCTATCCAGGTCTGCAAATCCATTCCGTTTCCTCTTCCAAATGAGCTCCCAGCACCGCCAGTCCTCGAGCAGCTCCTCCGTAAGCTCCTTACTGTAATCAGCCTCCAAATATTTCACCCAGGCTGGAGAAACCCGGAGAGGGTGTAAAACAATACAGAAGCAATCAATATGTTTGGAAAACCGAGTATTTGCAAAAAATATATTTTATGACTATTGATTTTTAAAGGGAAACCACTGTTTGGCATTTACAAGGAGCTCAGACCTCAAAAAGCACAAGGCCTTCTGTGCAAGCCAGGCAGTTTAGAGCAATGCTATACATTACCGAGAGCTCCTTTTATGCAACTTCCCTGTTTGCAGGGGAAAAATCTCACCAAAATCATGAAACTGCTCCCCGCATCTCGGATACTGCAGCCGAGTTCAAAACTACTGTTCCCTTTCGCTATCCCAAACGAACAGCACCAGCTTTGAAACACAGCGGCATTCGATAATGCTCTTAATTTTTTTAAGAACACTTTTTCAAGAGCTTTGTGAACAGCAGAATGCAATTAATATATCTCAAAAATAGCTTTTTTTTTTTTTTTTTCAAAAAAGAAATGTTGCAAGACATTAAAATGCTTCCTGAAGACAAAGCCTCCAGCAGCCCACTGGAAGCAGTGTAAGCGATGTGTGAGACCCCCTTTTCTTAGGAATCTTGGGAATCTCCAGCCCCACTATCCCCCTCATCTGGTGTCATTTTGCTGCTGCTTGCGGCTCATCCGAGACCAAAGGATTTTGCTGCCAAAGAAAAGCCCTGTGGGATGCTTCAGCATCAGCTCGCTTAGCAGCGCTACGCGGGACGGGCTCCTCTCCTCCACACCAGCCCCTCAGACACGCGGGTTCAAGTGATTCCTCAGCTCCTGAATTTTGAAACATGAAACAAGCAGACAAAAATTATAAAAAGTGCCAAATATAGTGAACCCCAAGAAAAAAATAGCAGCCATTAGAGTCTCGCAGTTGGGCATGGCAGGTAAGTATTTCTTTTGCTTCAAAGACCCCCCTAAATCAGGCGAGTGGCGCTGGTGGCAGGGATGACTGTTCATGAGGGTTATTTATGGGTGTTTATATAGCACGGTGTCAGAACAGCCGCTGCCAAGCACCTCGGCATCACTTATGGATCCGCCTGTCATCGCATGCCCTTTGCTGCACCAAATTAAAAACATAATAATAAAAATTTCAACTCTATTGTCTTGAAATGAGAGCGCTTCCTTCAAAAACAGGGTTTTGTTATACTCGGCATTTGCTGTTCTTAAGCTGTGCTTAGATTCCCATGACAAGTATGTGCAGCTTCAGAAGAAATATTCCCCGACTGGTCCCTTGGCAAAGGCCAAAGTTCTGCACTGAGCGATGACACACGCAATTGCACCTAAATCCAGCACAGCGCTAACGGCCTAAGTCAGAAATTGGAGTTTTTGACTGAGGTTTTCACTGGTAGCTATGGAAATACATCAGCCTGTTCCTACATAACTTAAAAAAAGAAAATCCCATAATAAAAAGTACGCAACATCTTTTAAGACATCTTTGAAAACAGCTACATAAAATGTTTTGAGGTAGAATTTTTTTCCATATTGCAAAACATTTTTGTCGCTTAAGATGCCGTTTATTTAACTCCAATACACTTTAAAGAGTTTCAAAAAGGAAATTTTAAAGCCAGCGGGGTTTTCTAGTTCATTAAACACCAACCACACATCATCGTCTTAGGTTAACTCATGCTCCTCTCCTAAACTTGTGATTTAGCAACAGAACACGGACTAGAGAAGAGCTTGAGGACGGAGGCAGGAGCTGTTTGAAGTGCTAAGCTGCAGCACCCAGGCATTCAGACAAGGCAGGTTTGAGGAGAGCACCCGAAGGCGTTTTCTCTTTTTTTGAATGTTCTGACCCCAAAAGAACTGCACTCTCTTCAGCTGCTTGAATCAGAAAGTCTGAGGACTGATAAAACAAAGCAGGCTGATTTATTCATAAATCTTTTCATACATTTTTGATAGTTTGTAGATTCCAGATAGTCTAATAAGGTGCTATTTGTCAACAAGAAGGTATCAGTAGAGTAAAAGAAAGCAGAAAGCAGTTAATTAATTTGTTGTGATTCAAACAAATACTGCATGAGGCTTTAAAATTTCATATCTTTTGTCACCAATTACTTAAACCTAGCATAAATATACAATTACCTGACACAGGAAAACAAAACTATTCTTTTTTTTCTTCTTTTGTCTGATAAATAGCTACTGTAAAGAGAAGATAAAGTACAAGCCATATTCACATCTAGCTCTCAGGTTTCTTAAAAGATATCCTTCTAATAAGCACATACATTTTTCATTCCAAAGCATCCTTCTATCCTCCTAGGAAACCAAAATAATGACAAGCAGGTGATGCTGCAATTTCTTTTCAAACTTCTTCCTATCTCACAAATTAAATAAGAAGAAATGAATTACGGTTCCAATAACAATTCTAATGCGGCAGATCTGATTAGCCATTGATGATACCCTATAATAATACCAATTTTTACTTAAGACTGTGACTTGCAGCAATCTTTTCATAATTCTTAGAGAGCTATTGCTTCAGGTGGCTTCCAAAACCTAGAAACAACTCTAATTCCCTCTCTTATTTGCCATGCTAGAGGAGGGGGTTCCCAAACAATAGGCTTTATTTGCCTAGCCCATTTGGAGTCAAGCAGCATCGCCTTTTTCTCCGCCTATAGATAAGGCCCCTGCCTCTCAACGGTAACTGAATCACTTCAATATGTTGCCCTGCCACAGTCAGTAAATAGCACCTGACAGATGTCACACATCATCTGACAGATGACAGATTAACTTCACACACGCCTGAAGATTTTCATCAAAATAGGGAACGGTGAAACACGAGGAGGGTTGGAAAGTAAGTTTTCATTCATGGAAACTCTAAAAGCAATTGTTTTTGTTTTGTTTTTTTAATTAAAAGAATCAACACTTTTTTTTTTTTTTTTAAGAACCAGAACAATTCAATATGAGCTAAAAACAAATGTCTCAACGCTTCGAACAAATTCATATTGCTATTGTTAGTCACGCTCACAAAATACTATATGAAGACTATACATATGTTTTAACTGTTTCCTCACATAAAATCAGCTGGTCTCCAAACTCTCAAGAACATTTTGCTACCAGACAGGTGACTAAGTCCAGGACTGGCAAACTACCACATTCCCCAAACCTTACTGTCTCTAGAAGGATCATTTACTAGCTTATATTGTAAAGGATTAAGTACTCCCAGGCTGCTGGATAGAAATTCAAGGACAGGTTTTATTATAGAATATAATACCTGTAACTTTAGTAAATAAATCCAATTTATAGTTGAAATTGAAAAGAACTCCTCTCCTGGCATTTCCACCCTGTTGCTATAGAAGTAGCAGATTATCGTTCATATTTGGAGCACACTCATCTCTGCAGAACAAGACATTTCTTCACCGCGGGAGCATACAAATTCATTCCCAGAAAGGAAAGAGAATCTAGATTCAACAAGCTGCCAACTACGTGAAAGTGCTCAAGTTTTTACAGACTACAGCACCACTACGGCATACATGATTAAGAAAATTCTGTGTCATTGTCAGTCACGTTTATCCCAGGCTTTTTACTACTGGTACTGTCAGATGTTATCCTCCTTACATCATCATCCAACAACTCCACACCCACCTGGATGCCACCCTGTGCCCCGTGCTCTGGGTGTCCCTGCTGGAGCAGGGGAGTTGGACTAGATGGTCTCTAGATGTCCCTTCCAAGCTCTACTGTCCTGTGATTCTGTGAAAGGTAAGCAGAGAAACTCCCCCAGCACCACACAAGGCAGCTGGGGAAACCAAACCCAAGGGAGAACACCAAAGCAAGTCCTCAGCAGCCTACTTGTACCCTAGCAAGAGTTTATAAGTAAACTCTCAAAGTCTACAAGTCCTGCTAACCCATCAGAGCTCCACAGGACCATCCCCTTCCATAGCCTGCTGTGTGAAGAGATATTTAAACTGACCAAACAGCCTCAGAAGGCTCAGACGTCACTCAGAATACATAGTTGGAAAAGAAGCTGCATCAAGAGAATTCAGACACTGACATCCCCAAAAATCCAAAAAATCAGCTCCAAGGTGTGCCTGTTTACACAAGAGGGTCAAAACTGAAGAATCCAAACTTGATCTCTGGTCACACCACTAGAATACAGAACAACACTTAGAGACCCACGCTCATCTTCCATGACTATGCTGCAAATCCTACTTTGCACTCTGCAAACTGGTGGCAAACATTTCTACTCTATAAAAAAATCTCCATTTTGTAAATGTGGGTTACATAGAAGAACCAAGCATATTTTAGTCTTTGAACTTATCTACCGAAGGACACGCTCTGTGAGGACCAGTTTTGGAAGAACAGACAGTTCAGTGTTGCTCTCACTCCAGGGCCTAATGTTCTTAAGAGCCTCTGCTCTTTTTACACCCAAGAGAGCTGAAGCGATTCAGAGCCAAAAACTAAATGACTGCCTTAATTCCTTAAAAGAAATTAAAAAAAAGTTTTCAAGTATTATTTGCATTTTAGCCAGTGTTCTTTGGAAAATGGCTTTTCTGAAGAGATCTGCAAGAGGTAGCAAAATGACAGCAGAGAAACAGAAGCAAAATGCTGCTTTCCATTCACAAAAAAAAAAAAAAAAAAAAAAAAAAAAAAAAAAAAAAAAAAAAAAAAAAAAAAAAAAAAAAAAAAAAAAAAAAAAAAAAAAAAAGGGACTACATTTTTGAATTGAGGAGCACAAAGTTCTCACCCAGGGAGCAAAAGAAGAAAGCTGATTTGGTAAAGATTTGCCTTTGAGGAGGCAAAAATCAAATTCTCCATTCATTAGACCAGCAGGAGGTGGAGTGCTATTGGATTCAGCGGCGAGGTCTACACAACACAGGCCATCTTCACAGTTTTCCAACAGAGCTTTCCGCAGCAGCGCCCGCCAGGCCCAGGCTGAAAGGCAGAAAAGCAAAGAGCACTGGGGGGCAGTGGGGAGGGGGAAAAAAAAAATCAAACAAAATTGAACGTTTCCAGAAGTTCTGCGATACATTCATGAAGAAACAACACACAGCGACTAAGCTTAACCTTAAGGAAGTGCACAGTCTTCCACAGGAAGTATTTTTTAGGAAGAAGGGCCCCCACTTGCAGCTGGTTGAGCAGAGATCCCCTAGGCCTGGCCTCCCTTCCCAAGGCCGCACAGCCTCCACATCCACGCGCTCGGGGCTCTCGGCTCCTTTTCAGCACGGGGACAGACGCCCCGAGCGCAACACAGGCGGCGGCGGCACTTGCACAGCAGCGGGGTGGACGGTGCCGGGGAAGGAGCCGTCCCGACTCGCGCCGCCCGGAAGGAGGAAGGCGCCCGGGCGCTCCTGGCAGCGCAGCCCGGGTGTTGGCGTTCCTCCTCTGGAAGGAGGAGAGTGCTCCTTGGGAGCGGGGCGAGCAGGAAGGCGACACAGAGCTGAAGATGGGCAAGTGCTGACTCACTCGTGCCTTATGGCCACATTATTCTGCTTTTCCAGGAGAAACGAGGGAGATTCAGTCCGTTTGTGCACTTGGATACCATGCTAAGGAATCGGATCTCTTCCTTTGCTGTCCCATCCTCCCCTGCTTTACAACACGCAGCAGTTAGTGCCTTTGTGTAAATCTGTGACTGAATTAGTTAAGTCATAAACGGAAGCCACATGCAGTGAAATAAGACTTATTTAATGCCACATGAAACTACTTGCCCTTTATGGGCAAAACCGAGCTACTTGTATACATGCATCCTGTTAAAGCATAGTTTATATGCATAATTTTAACACCAGAAATAGGCAACCTTGTAGCAGCCTTTAGAAAGAGCAGTCTTATTTCTCAACTATGGTTTAATCAGCACGTTGACTTTCACAGATGCAAGGTCAAGCAGTAACTGTGAAATGTCTCTTTTTAAGAGCACCGAAAGCTACAGACAAATCTTTGCAGCATTTTAGCAGGGATAACTGTAACGTGATGTCTCTTCAGCAAGTTGTATCTGATTTTTCAATTTCCTTCTAACCTCCCTAAATAATTTGCTATCAAAAGGATTATTTACAGAAGTTTCTTCCTCTGCCCTTACTTTTTCCTCCCAACCATTCCTTTCCCTTAAAAAATTGTTCTGTTTCATCTAGCAGAGTGGGATAATAAAATATAATACATTAATACATAAAGCACAGTAATGAAAAATAAAAGTCAAGCTCCCTGAAAGTTGCTGGTAAAGCCGTGATTTCAATTCTCCATCTCTTTGTTGCAAAGTACATGAACAGCATCTTCACACTGTGCAATAAATACCTGGCAGATACAGAGTTTGGGAAGTATTTCATCTGATTAACCAATTTATTTTAGCTAGAATCGCTCTAACTGTTCTTTCAGTATTTGGCAACACCTTGGTTTCTCATAGTGCCATTTTTGAGAATAGTGATCCAAAAGCCAGGACTCACTACTACCATACTCTCAAATCAACAGCTATATCAACACAAGACAGGATATGAAGTGTCATTAACTATTCCTACCTAAGAGGGCAAAAACCACGGTACTTCAGCCTAAAATACATGGTTAAGTTAAAGTATGCACACTGAGCTACCTAGCACAATAATACAACTGAAAACACGCTACTAAAAATATGCCACTTGTGAAGGGTCAATCCTATTTACACCCTCTAGCAGTTTGTCACTTACCCCTCTCAGTACAAAAATGCGTTGTGGTCTATACTAACAAAAGGAACTATCCCTGTCCTTTCTTCTAAAGATATTTAATTCAATATATTTCACATTAGTAATGTTAACATCCCGTATTTGCCCATGTCTTCTCTCATGTTTATGAAATGGGTTTGCAAATGCAATTTCTGTTTGAGTATGAAAACCTTTCAGTCTTATTTTTAAGCTGTATAAAGTTTTAAAAATTGACAGTTCTAGAAAAGTCATTGTGGATCTTTCTGATCTGACCCAGCGTGCTGCTGCTGTGACATCAGTCACACCTAAATGCAGATAACACTCAATAAACTGCTGAAGACAGAAGGGCTGAAAACTCCCATTCACCTTCTTTAGGCTTCTGCTACACAAACACACAGAGAATTTTATCAAGGATAGGGATGCACAAGATACCTTATTGAGCATTAAATTTCTATAGTGGAAAGCAAAACTTTCCTGAGGTTAGAGGGTTACCGCGTGTATGCATACCACGTATGATCTTCCAGGCGTGCCTGCCTAAGCAATCAGCACAAGGAAAGGTTTGTTTCCTTATGGCAAGGCTTCTGATGGCAAAGAAAATGAAGAAAAACACAAAAAAACTCCACCATACAATCTCCTAGAAAACACCATATGTTGTCACAGTACATTAGAAGTGTAGCTATAGCCAGTAGAAATAAATAAAATTTAAAAAAAAAAATGAAAATCAAACCTACATTCTAACAGAAATCTCTACACACAACTCCAAGAGGTTAGATGTTACACAATACACTTTTTAAAAATTCTTAGAGGTGAATTTCAGGCGGTTTCCATCCTTACAGGCAGTGCGAACAGACGGTTTAAATCTGTGTTATTTCATTGAGTTAGTGGACAAAAAAAAAAAGGCAAATTTATTCTGAGGATCTAGATTTGTGAAAGCAACCACTTTAATTCAGATTTCCCATTTTGACACCTGAAAACTGCATTATCCTTTGGCCACAGCCAGCCTGGCAGTGTCGCATTCGGATGACTATGAATCAGCATCCGTGCAGTTTTGTATTCATTATCCATCATTCCCCTCTTTCCCTGTAAGCAGCATTTGTAATGGCTTTACATTTTCCTCCTAGTCACTGACAAAAACTTTCCATTCAAGTCTAAAGAAACCCTAAAAACCTTCTCCACTAGCCCCAGTACTGTTTTAAGTGCTGCTTTTTGGATGATTTCCCCTTACAATTCAGCATGGTCAGTGTGACTTGGCAGCCCCCCATTTTCAAAGTCTTACAGGGGTCTAACACATAACACCATTACTTGTATCAGTCAATCCAGATCACATTAAAAATTACATCAAGTCGGCTTGACAGAACCCATCTTGCATTGCACCTTGTCAGGAGTCATTAATTACACTTCCCTTAGGTCTTGATTTTTAAAGCCTCTTCTCAATCATTTTGTTACTTGCACAGACTAAAAGATGGAAGAA
Source organism: Nothoprocta pentlandii (assembly GCA_013398315.1). NCBI lineage: Eukaryota > Metazoa > Chordata > Aves > Tinamiformes > Tinamidae > Nothoprocta > Nothoprocta pentlandii. The sequence goes on from VZSG01000082.1 coordinate 18,242, forward strand.
AACCCAGCAGTTAACTGAAAAATAACACTTGCTTTTCTAAAACACTGGTCAAGTGTTGACTTTCTTTGTGCTCTCCTGAAAGAAGAGTTTTTCATTTTACTCCAGAAAAAGAAATAACAATAAATCACTCTTAGAATTGTGGACACTCTTGTTCTGCTTTTTACCACATAATCTTTAAGTATCCTTTTAAATATATTTAAGCTCCAATTTTTCCTATCAAATGCACCAGCAGAACCGCACGTGCAATAGAGGTACTTCACATAAGTCCTCCTCAGCTGAGGACTGGTTATTACACCCATCTTCTCCATTTCAGGACAGCATAAAACAAGTAAATTTGAAGGAATGCCATTATTCCACCATACCCATTTAAGCAAAATTTTCCAGCCTTTTGTGTGTTTCCTTTCCGTCTATATCTCTGCATGTCTCCACAGTAATATTCTGCACTCACTGCAGTCGGGAAGTGTCCTCTAGGATAAGGAGAGCTTTCAAAATCTCGGCAGGATTGACTCAACCTGTCATGGAGAGGTCGCTGGAAGATGCCCCGACCTCTATGGGGAGATATTTTCTGTTTTGCTCCATAGACAGGTGCTTGGAGAGCAGCTGCTGGGCACAGAGCAGACACCACCTTGCGCATCACCTCTTGCAACATTTCTCCATCGTCACTAGAGGCCTCCTGAGCCACAGGCAACGCAAACAGCTAAACCTACCTGGCATAAAGAGCCGCCTTCCACTCCATCCCTCTCCCCACAGCGTCTCCCTTGACGGTGCCCTAACAGCACCACGTCGGCCTGACACCGTGGCCGCTTAACACACGTTTGGACTTGGCTTCTTTGACTTGGCTTCTTTGACTTGGCTTCTTCCAAGCAGAAAGGGGCTCAGAGCATTAGCACGGCCTTGAGGCCTGCAGGAGCTCTCGAGCTCCAAGCACGCAGCCCTCCCACCGAGACTCAATTTACATCGCTTGTCCTTCGGCCTCGCTCCCCGGCGCCGCTCAAGTCACCTCTGCTCAGGAAGCTGCACATGATCTAAACCGTCTTTGACATTTTTTCCTTTAATAAGCTTTGATTTTATGCAACTGAGTAGCTGCTCTCTTGGGAATAATTTCTTTGTTAGAACTTTACACATATCTATTTACCATAAAGATTCGGCTCAGTCAGATATTTTTCTGAATAATTTTGCATATGATATTTTAGGACCTTTTGGTGTCAGTGGGTGTACTTTTTTTTAAGCACTGAATTTCATTAGGTTCTAGAAAAAAAAACAGAAGAAGGAATTTAAAGCATCTTGCTTCAAAGCATTTGCAATTTTTAAAACTTGTATCTTACTGATATCTTGGAGTTATTTCTTCCCAGAGAGCTTCCAGGTGCGCCCCTCTCTGTGCATATTAGCAACGTATAAACACAAAAAAACAAAATCAAATCTCTACTGATGTACAACACCGATAATTATGGATGAATGGGAAGTCGGAGCTTCTAATAGAGCTCTGTCAATCATTCCCAGCACAACTTTCTCATTATGTGTTTGCTGAAACTATATGATGGAATTTTGCTGGTGACATTTGAGTGATAGTGACTTTGATTTCAAAGGAAATGTTTCAGGTTCATTTCATTACCTTGGAAAAGTAAAAGCAAATTTGCCTTATAAAAAGCAATTACTTCTTAGCTGACCAGTGCACAATAGCAATATAAAAAAAGATTTCTCATTCCACTATTCAAATCCTAAACTAGCAAACTAGTGTTTGATTTTGCTTTAAACCAATTTTACCTTGTTTGAATTGCAAAACCATTTAATCTTCATAAAGTAGGTTATTATAATGGAGATCATATTTTATTGGTACAGTACACCAGCTTGGCACAAACAGACTACTTTTTTTTAATGAAGCAAATGCTTAAAACTGGGGAGAAACCCACACCCCATAAGCCCTGCAGCATCTTAAAATATTTTACAAATACCTACAATAAAAAATAATCAAACCATAATATGAAACATATATGTTGTGTTTTAAATATCAGCTGAAATAAATGCTGGCTCTATGATGTGTACAGGATTTCAAGCGCTCTCTTTCCACAATCATTTTTGCAAGAATATCACAGCAAAGAGGGGCTGAATACAAAACTGGTTTTCACAACAAATTGGACAAATTCTTACTTTATCCCCAAACCTGCTAGCAGTGATTGACAAATACTTACATGGCAAAGCAGAGCTACAGAACTTAAAGCAAATGAACAGCTCTAACTAGCAACCATTTCAGGTAAACATAGATCAAAAATTCTCTTCTATTTTGTGTTATAACACAAACAGAGACTAGTTTATTTTATCATTGTCAGTTTACTTTATGTTATAGCAGCTTCTATTTTAAAGTTACTTTGGAAAATAAGTCAATACAGAATTATAAGCATAAATATCTGGTCCAAATAACCTAGAATCCAAGTAACTAGAATAGTGAAAACAAAACGAAGTGGAGAAACCAGGAAATCAGTGAATAAATGTTCTAGAAAGTCAACAATGAAAAATGTCTTGAGCTAAAAAACAAACTGTTAACCATTACCTCCCCTTATATATAACCAGTACCTCTCCTATAGCCTCGTGCATCTTTTGCCTTGGCACTCACATGTGCACAACGTGATGGTGGGACCAACAGGATGCCTTATGTTAGAGTGAAAAGTTGTTCTTTCTCATAGTAGAAAATAAAATTATAAACAAGCTGCATCAATCCTGAGAGGTGACATTTAATCAGTCCACTAAGAACTCCTTGGCCTCATATCCTAGGTGCACTTTTTTAGCCCATTTAAATTGTGTTTGGTTTCATACCCTGCTCTTGGGACATGGCTGCTAAAACCAGCACAGAGTGGGAAATAACTGGTTTCCAGCAACACACTGGTTGGTTTTCAGGAAGAAGTTCCTTGAATCTGAAGAAGATTTCTTTATTCTGTGAGACTGGAGGCAATATGGAACTAAAGCTAAACGTATATTCCAAAACACTTCTGTAGCAACAAACCTCAACTTTCTTGAAATAAATAATTTGAAAGTCAGAACATTAAAAAGTGAAGAGAGAGAAGATACTTCAGTGACATTGTGAGCAACAAAGCTAATGCTCTCTGAGCATATTTCAGCTAGTAAATTGATGCTGCATTATCCAGAATCTGAAGTAGAGGCATTCAGCAACATCAGACCACATAAAGAAAAAATTAGAATCTTCAAATATTAAACAGAATTATATTAGAAGTCAACAAATTAAGTTCTTTTTCTACAGACTTAGGTGCAGCCAATTCCCTTGAACTGAGCAATAAATATTACAAAGCCAAGCAGAGGTGGTCCCTGGTTCAAGAGAAATGTCAAGTGAATTTGTACATCATCTTCATACAGAGAAAATAGAGAGAGAAAAAAAAGACAAATGGGGACTGTCAGATACAAGTATTAAACACAAAGGCAACGAGGCTTCTCTGAGAGAGAGAGGGTATAAGTCACCCCTACAAAACAATATTATTTCTCTGAGATGTAAAGCAATTAAGACCAAAATTAGAGTATTTTAGACAAATGTGAACAGTATCTGCAAGTACATACAAGACTATCTTCTCTTCCTCCTCTTTAAAAAAAACCAAACAAACAAACAAACAAAAAAAACCACCTAACACTGCAGGCTGCCTGTCTGGAAATTGAGGAAGATGTCTCGCAAAAAAAAAGAAAATTCCTTCAATATGATGATGAAATTTAACAAGTGAAATTCAGCCTTTACTCATTAAAAATTATCAACTTTATGTCCGCTCTTTCCAGCTCAACGGTATTTCTGTTTCACCACATTTTTCATTATTTTGGGGATAAATTTGCAATTCTTTTGTTTCAAGTGTGTGTTGTGATTTTATATGGTCTGATCCCTTGTTTTTATGCAGAATGTCAAACTTCTACTAAAGCACAAATGAAAGGCACCAACTTTTCTAGATCAAAAGATAGTTGAATTTTCACCGAGTAGCAGCCTCTCTTGATTATTTTTGAACTACAACATAAAATAATATTCAAGATGTTATCATAAATCTCTCCACATCCTAATGTTTTATTAGCTGCTATGCCTAGGAACATGTTCCTAAATTCATTTTTTCTAATGTCCTCATTGTTTTGATCCCAATGCCTAAATGACTTCAGAAGAGAAACGATAATTCAACAGCAAAACACACACCACAGAGACAAAACTAGGAAAATAATGTGATACTCAAAGTATCATTTTCTTATAATAGAATGGAAATGGCAAATTCAACAACTTAAACCCTTCCTCTATGCAGCTCCTCTTAGGAACTAAAACCCAACTACTAAAAATTTGTATCAGAGAGAAAACAAGGATTTCTCACCTCATGATTGCAGACTTCCTGTCGATAAATAGCCTTAAGAGCAAGTATTTTTCTTTTTTTAATCAAACCCTTCTGATTAACCTTATTTTCAACAATATCAACTATTACATTTCCAGGAACATAGAGGTTACCTTGGGCAGTGAGAGACTTAGAACACTTGACACTCCTGTGCCCTCATGTGATGAATGAACTGAAAACTCCTCCCTATATCGATATAATATAGTGTCTTGTGGGTATTCATGTGTATATTTGTGTATATATGCATACACACACATATATATATTTATAATACCTTGATTAGGGAGAGCTGTTGTTTGTGTAGAGGAAGAATTTTTATAAGCTTTAATACTGTAAGTTAAAAGACATCCTATCAATTAAGTCAAGGAGAAAAGGCTACAGAGATCTCATAAAACCTGAAACCAAAGGACACCCAATGATAAAACCTGTTGTTTTACCAGAAGAAAGTCTCTGCCACACCACAGCTGAAGTCCTTACCACCGTGTGATCAGCAGGACCAGACCTATTCCACCATCCCTATATTCCTTCTCTAATTTTAGATCAAATTGGAAAACACTTGTTTCTGAGGGAAAAGAAAAAAATCATAATTGTTAAACGGAGGCTAAATACTGGTGGTTGCAGAGGTTTCAAGAAGCTTGGCACAATAACGGGGCCGCACAATTAAATGATGATCACACCTGCTGCAGCCCCGGTGCCATCACATGGAGGCTCATTAAAATCCCGAGGGGAAAGTTCAAAGGAAGAAGCCAAGCTGTCCTCAGGTCTAGAACACTTTTGATGAGAGGAGGAGGTGAGGAAGTCAAGCTCAATCAAAGAAGAAAAAAAAAAAAATCGAGAAATTCAAAAGGAAAAAAGACAAATTCTCACATGAGTTTTAGCACCTCACAAGGCAGAAGGCTGCAGTTTTGCCTTGTTATCAAGCACTGAGATGAAGGTGCATCATCCAGCAAACAAAAGCTGCTAAATCCCCTCACATGAGCACAGAAAACCCCTCACACCTTCTGCTAGGTGAATTTTCATTCACAATTCTTGGTTCTCAAAGAGGCTGCAGTTGAGTCAGAACTTGTCAGAAAACCCCAAGTCTTCCATACGTGCTACATAAACATCCCGGGCCCTACTCCCATGCCAGAGAAAAGCATTTAATCTCTTGCTTAAGCTCTTTAGTACTTGCAACATCAAAACTGTGGTTACCAAAATGTGGTGGATTACCCAGCCACAGACAAATATCAAGCAGATATAAGTTGTCTTAGTTTCCAGAGCAATTTATTAAAACCTTCACTGTATAAGTTTCCTTATCTATACGCTCAGGCACAGATAATCCAAAATAAGAGGAGACAAAGAAGATTCTCTATACTTAGCTCCTTTCCATCTTAAACATGGTTAAGACAAAAACTTCCTTCTGCAACTGAACTTTTCTTCCCGGCTCATTTTAATTATTAAAATTTAAAGCGAAGTGTGATTTAAAAAAAAAGTCACTTGCAAATAAGATATGCTCTGTGAAAAATATTTGAAAATATTTGTCTTTGGGGCCTTCTTTGGACAAACCTGGAGTGGTCTTTGTAGCTTGCAAGGAATCGTGCTACCGATGGCATCTGACATCACCTAACTTCTCCTCAACTCTTATCATACTAAGAAACATGATTAAAATAATTTTCACACTCTAGAGAAGAAGCTGAAAGTGAAGAACTCCGACAGAGCTGGAGTCTGTTGAAATAAGACACTTGACTGAGGTAACTTCAGTCTCAATGAGAGACAATCTCTTGAAAATGATGGGCTGCATAAACAAGCCATGGTTTGGTATAATTAACTCTTAGATTAGCGTTTGGAGCAATTCACTGCGAGACTCCCATCCTGATGTTTAGAAATACATAAACTGAATGTACTGCCGTCATTCGGGGTCACGGGCAGAGACAACAAGTACGGACCACACAACCTTCTCCCTCTCCTCCAGTTCTTCCTCCTGCTAGAAGATCCACACACATACCCATAAAAGACGACGCTGTTTTGCCAGACCCTCACAGTGCCCCTGTGCTCACTGCTGCAATGAAGGGTTCCCTCAGGCTTCTTTGTGCCACGGGGCTCCAGCTACCCGAGTGGTGACCACCACGTCCCTGCTGTGAACACCTCACCGTTAACTTCACCGTGGGCTTCTCTACCACTGCTTTTCCAAGGTGATTTCCACCTGGAGTGACTTCCCTGTTCACCGTACATGTTTGGCAACAAATAGTGATAACATCTTAGAGCCAATAACCTCCACCAGCACCAACCACCCACACCCTTCCTGTCATACACCCTCGCAATGAATACAGCAGCATCCCTTTGGGGTGGGACATTCTGTGATCCTGCAGGTTGAGGACAGCACCAGGACACCAGTGCACACATACGTGAGCTGAGGATTCCCAAGTTGTCCATAGTTAACACTCCACGTGTTACTGGGTGAGGTTATTTGGTATTACTATTTGGTATAGAAGGTGGGAAGGGGCTGTGATTATTCACATACATGCACCTGATTTTAACATATGTTATTCTGCAAAGAGTTCCCCAAGTCAAGGCCTGAATAGGCAAGACTTCCAAAGGAAAAAACTGGCAAACTCCTACTGGGATCCCTGCAAGTTTTAACCCCTATTTGCATGCTTTAATGTTGATATAGGCATAGAGTACCTACTTCAGAGTTTGCAATACTACAGAATGCTGAGCACTGACATAATTCATGGCATGTCACAAAGGTGAGCAAAGAACTTGTGCAACTTCTGCCTGCATTTCCCTGCACTACTCAACAGTGCCTTAATGTCCCCTAAGCACACATAACACACCATACTATCCATGCACACCACACATGCATAACACACATACACATATAAAAATATATATTTTAATATATATAAATAAATTTATATTAT
>VZSG01000082.1:25576-127380 GCA_013398315.1 Nothoprocta pentlandii
CAGGTTTCCCAAGATGTTAAAGGAAAGTTTTTTACATTATGATAGAAGGAAAATGATGACTCACTCTTTCGCCTTTGGCAAATACTCTTTAAAACCAGTTGTACTGATTACAGCAAAAATAAATTTTCTGCAGCCATTCCCATGTACTGCATAGCAAAACACATTTGCCATGTATTTAGGACGCATAACTGCATTTATTATATACTATAATATTTTACTATGCACTTGATTTGTAAAAGTCTCAAAATTATGGAAAATATTCTGCTGTTCCCTCCTGTTTTGAAAAGGCACAGATTACATATATATGCAGACTACTGCTATGCAGTTGGATTTCTTTCCCTGATGACAATACAGTGGTAAAGGTCAATTATCTTCCATTCTTGTAAGCTTTGTTATTTCTAAAGTCATTTTTATCCTAGGGTTTTCCGAGTAATGGTTTAAAAAGTCTCTTTAAATATTAAACATATCAAAATATTGATGGATTAAAGGAGCCCTAGTTTCATAATCATAATGCACAATGTTTAGTGCACAGCGTTTTCTTTGAGCGTGCTTAGTCCTGGCTTTCAAGAGGATGCCTCTCATTTTAAAATAGACTCAATTTCATTATCATAGATGTTTTCTCCTTTTGAAAACATTTAGTCATTCAGATATATATATATATTTTTTTTAATTTCCCGGATAGTAAACTCCTGGTGGGATAATCTCATACCAACCCATATGGGGAAGGTGGTTTTGCAGATCAACAAATCCTACCATTATTTGATTTGATCCGAGAACAACTTAATTGAAACAACATAAAGTCATAAAAAAAAAAGTTCTTACCCACATCCTAGTTAATGTAAATGAAAGGCAGTTTAAACTGATGAAAATTGTTATGACCAATAGATGAACCCATCCTCATATTAAGTAAATCCAGGATTTTCTCATATATCCGGTACATTCGGGTTGGTCACAGAGATTGGTTCGTTTTGCATCAAAAGAAATGCACTCTGTTTATACATCACACACAGCCTGGTAGTATTAAAATGCTGTTAAAAAACAGACCTATGCCATAAACCAGATATAGCAGTGGAAGCAATGGAAATTATTTTCTAAAGTATTCTGACGATGTGTTTTTTTATTTTCAATATATAGGTCTACAAATGTTTCTTTAGAAAAGTAAAAATAACGAATTTGCAGTGATTCATCCAAGATTAAAAGAAATCACATGAGCATGAAGTTTTTATTGTCTTTAGAATTAAAGTAACTCTTTAGAATTTAGTCAGCATTAAAGAGACATGAGAGAGAAATTAATAAGCTCATTGAAATATACTCAAAACTAAAAAAAGAAAAAAGAAAAAAAAGCCTGCCTGATCCTGAGGCCTTTTTGTCTTCTAAAGGTACAAATATCTTACTGAAGCTACTTCATGTTTTGCTTCTTTTAAACAAGAAAGGGGCAGAAAAGGCATTTCCTACCCACACAAAAAAGCAAATTTTAGTACTAGGCTTTATGAGGTGAAAACTTCAAACCTCTCCTTATGGACTGCAGCATATTTTCTTGTGTAAAGATGGGTTTTGAGGAGTAGAGGAAAAGAAATCTCAAGGATTTCCTAATGAACTTTTTTCTTACATTATTCACAGTAGTAGTGATTATTCATCCCTTTTGCTTTATTTCAAAAAGAACAGTCTATCTCTCCTTGAAAAGGAGAAGAATCTTATGCCCTAAAATACATTCTGGTAAAAAAAAAAAAAGCTGGTCAGCTGTTCACACTTTCATTAAAAAATAATGAATCACTACAGATGAAGTGAGTAACACAAAATACACTGCTCCTCACTTATTATTTTTAAATAGTTTTGTTGATACTTCCCAAAAATACATACAAAATCACTGCTGCACGAATGTCTATAAAAGAATTTCCAAGTTCTTTTTACAAATCTTCATGCATAAAAAATGTTTGTGCATCTTATAGCGTCTACATACCTGATAGTGTGCACAAATAGGATCCCACAAGGTATCCCAAGACATGAAAAAACCATACCTAGCCATCATACCCAACCATCAAGACATGAAAAAATAAATAGGGATTATTCCCTGAATAGCTGGGAATAAAATTTCAGGGTTACAACTTCTTATGACTGATAGGACTCTTTCAACTTGCAAACCAAATAAAACCAACTATATGCTCTGGATACTGCACGGACTAAAATAATCAACTTGCTTTCAGCAAATTATCAGCTTAGTCCTAATTGACCGTACATCTCTCATCTATGAATGCCTGGTAACGCAATTATCTTGCTTGCAAGACAGAGGAGTCACAGAAAACAACTAGTTCTGGCATATTCCATATTATCTTAATTTTTTTGTTGCAAAATAGTCATTTTTCCTGTCTTCACTATCTACCTATTATGTCTGCTAAAATCAGAGCTAACAGCAGCAGCACAGTTGCTCCTCATTGGTGTGACTGAGGATACCATCCCGTTCACAGCACATGCTACCCAATTCTTCCCACAATATTCATGCTATTATGGGAAGAAGTCCTCATTCTATTTTTGTACCATGACACTTAAAGCAATTGCATTTTATTTATTTATTTTTTCAATCTCAGTATTTTTTTTATTAATCTAGATGAACAACAATCATCAATCATTTCCTATTAATATGCGCATTGGTCAGAAAAATATATTCTTTATATCTGAACTCATTAATCTAGTGTCTGTAACATCACAGCTGGTGACCGTGGAGAAGCTTACAGAGCTGCAAATAGAGGATTATTACTCCAGGTGGAAAGAAAACTGCAGCTATGCATAAGCTGCAGGAAGGAACAGGAGATCCTGTTATTCATAAAAAAAACTGTAGAAATAACAAATGAGTAGAAAATAGGCCACAAGTGATGGACACACAGAGTGGTGTTTGAACAGAGCGCTTTTCTGCAAGTCTCCTTCAAAAAGAGTGTTTTTGCTCTGGGTTACAAGCACCAGGGATTCAGGGTTAGTGACAAGCGGAACGGGAGACTGAAAACCCTCTCTCCTGTTCAGTCTGCAGGGCCACTGCCATATTTTACGGAAGGAAACCATTTTCCAAGGTCTTGATACGCAAAACGTCATGTAAGTGCAAAGCTTGACTTTAAAACAAATCAATGAGATGTAAGGCCACGTTTAAGAATTTAATCGTATCTTTAATTCAGATTAAGTTAGGCTTTCTGCTGAAGATAAAGCTGCGTGGATTGAACGTTAAATTATACACCCAGTTTATTTCTCTATCTGCATTCATCAGTTCCTATGCCTTACTATCTGCCACCATGAAGGAAGTCTAAAAAGGACTAATTTTCAGCTTGCTCTACAACGGTTTTCAGGAAAACCTCAACCTGCTGCAGCCTGCAAAGCCTAACTCTGTTACTCTTCTGGGTGGAGGAGAGGGTCAGCTCACCCTCACTCACTGCACGACCCAGTCGGATGATCCCCCAAACCGAGGAAGTGGTGAAGGCCGTAACTTAAATTCGCTGTGAGGTCTGAGTGGATGATTACATCTCAGAAGAGTCGGAATTTCCCCAAGGGCAACGCAACAGATCAGTAAATAAGAAAACCGCATCCATATAATGCACCGTTTCCCTTAGGGACATGGAGTGATTGATTTATTGATTAATTGAAGTTATTAAACCAGAATATCCACCCTCTGCCTTGTCACATCTCATTTACAGCTCCGGTTGTTGCCATGGCCAGAGACACAGAGAAATTTTTCTGTTTCAAACCTGTATTTTTATTGTATAAAAGCTAAAAATAAAGCAGAATCCCAAGGTAAACCAAATGAGCCTATCTGAGAAGGTCTAAAACTTATTATATCAGTAATGTAATAAAAGGATAACTCATTAAAGGATAATTCTTGGTATTGAAATCAACAGCATTGATGTAATCAACAGAAAATAATCAGTTGCCAGGACTGAGGTAACAAGCCAGGTTAGATCATCCTCTGCTTCCTCATGTAGAAAGAAACACCTCACCAGAAATAGGTGCGGGCAAAAGTCACTAGAGACCAGGAAAAACTCCTACTAGTGCCAATCACTTTTACCTCTAGCCCTGATTAATTTGGACTTTCTGTTTTCAGCCCTACAAATACAATGTCCAAAGTGACTTGAATCTTTGCCACATCTGTGATGGACATTCTTAGCCTTTCACTTTGGAGAGTTTTCTCACGTACTCCCCAACCGCCTATTATTTTCCTTTGCAATCTACCAACAAATTCCAACGTACTCTCCATATTTTCTCCCATATTCTCTCACATTCTTTCTTAAAATGACAAAAATCAGATGGATATAAGTAAACTAATTTGCCTCACGCTGACTCTAGAAACTGAAACATCCTCAAAGGAGAAAGGAAATGGGTTAAAGAGCAGGTACACAGAAAGAGAGATGGGATAACACAACACAAACGAATCCCATGTGACTCCCATCAGCCTCTATCAGGTGATCATGACACTGAAGCACGTGCAAGTTTGAGTGGTTAAGGGGAACTTTTTAATGCATATCTGCTCAAAGTGCTCCTTTCCTACAGAAAGTGTCTAAGGGCCTTACTACTAGCACTAAATTAGTTATTGCTTATTATTATTAATTACTAAATTAGGAAGATGGTTCTTTTTGGCTGGGCATTAATGAACAGCATGTAACCACTAGCCTTTTCATCCAATTATTTTAAATTCCTCACTGTCACCACCACAGCCTGGCAAGCCTGAAGGGTGGCTAAATGCCAGCCCACTCAGTGCAGGAGAAAGGAGCTCTGCCATCAAAATACTCCCAGCAAAGGCTGTGCTCCTGGCCAGCTGCCGCGTGTCCAGGAAGGAAGCGGGAGCACTGCTCCATGTCAGGTGATACATGAGAGAGCATCACACAGGAAAGATCTTGCTGGACCAGGTCCTGAAGTGTTTGAGCCTTGGAAGTCTGGTGCCCGAGACTTTGTAGGTTGAGGCTCCCATGTACCCGGTCTTAGGGATTTGTTTTTTCACACTCCAAAAATACAACCAAATTCTCCAATTACACATGCACTGAAGGCAACACTAAGAGCACTGAGTCTCCAGAGAGATTAGGATGCTTTTACTAATTGTGCTCTACATTTTATGTTTTATAAATAAGCCATGGGGCAACTGAACCATCTCCTGAAATTACAATGGTTAGGATGTATTCCCAAAAGTATAAACATCGGAGTTTGGGAAAGTTCTTTCCTTGTATTGCCACAGGCATCGATGGGTTGATCCTTTCTGTGATTAAACTCAGTATTTGTCAAGGCCATGAGAAGTTCCCACAACAAACAAAAATCAACCTGCTTCTGCAAGATCACCCATAACTAAAACATACAAAACATGCAAAACATGCCTGGTTATTTGCCGTGGAGGAAGGGAGTTGGAGCTGCCCTAAATAGTGATCAGAATGGGCCCAAAAGCTGGGTTAGCGGGAAGGGGTCGCTGAGCCCTGACTCACATTCCCCATCTCATCCCATCTCATCCCAGCAGGCGGAACCACGTTAGGTGTCCACCAAGGAACAAAACTGCCAATGAGCCAAAGAACGGGAAGAGGATGCACGGTGGTCAGGGTCTCAGCTTGGAAACGTGGTTAGGTCTTCCTCACCATAAAATACATAGTGAAGGGGATGTGCTCACTGAGAGGCCCAAACTAAGGGTCAATTTTCTCCATGTTGGAGATATTTTGGGCTGTCAGGAGATATTGCCAATGGAACCGGGGATTCTTTCCCTGGTTTCTCTTCCCTCGGTTCTGCAAAGCGGGGAAGGGAAGGGGGGCAGAGGGGACTCGGTTCTGCCCAGGCACCCATGGGAGCAGTAGGGAGGGTGTCCAGGGTAGGAATCACCAGCAGCCACTGGGGCTCGTGGTCTTTATCCCCTATAGTCAAATGCAGACTCATTAAAATAAACCCAGCGCCCAGGAAGAACCTCTCTCCCCCTGAAGCTGCTGAGATCAAATGCTTTTTCTTGCCTTAAAACAAGCATTTCAGCAGCTTTCTGGAACCTAGCTTCGAAAACTAATCAATACACTGTTTACATGTCTTATTTGTCTATTTTTTTTTCTTTTTCTTTTTTTTTAATGCCATACACCTTCACACCTGTCAAAAAGCCTGGGGGCAATGCGCAGCACAAGCATCTGTATTAAGTACCTGGCAGCATCAACAATCAATAGTGTCTGTAATGGCTAATAGCTCCACTATGATTCATTTACTCAGAAAGGGAGAAAAAATAAAATAAAATAAATAATAATAATGAAAAAAGAGGAGTGGAATTACATGTAGCAAACTGTACCTTTTAGTTGCTTTCTTTTTCCATTCGCCAGTGGAGAAACTTGCTATCTTGTTTCCCTACCTGACTGCTGATGGAAGGGAAGGGGACGGGGGGGAGTTTTTTGTGAAGCCGAAGATACAAAAAAATAAAGCTGGTAAGTTATTTTGGTATAACTCATTAGCCCATCAGATACCTTCTCAAAATGACACCAAACAGTGGAATTTCTGCCCAACGCTTGCTGTGGACAGGTATCCTTCAGCATTTGCAAGGCGAATCACCCACCTTGCCTGTCCTGCTCCCTTTGGATTTTGTGTAGAAGCCTCCAATGCCTCTCCCAGGGCCCTTGGCCCAGCTCAGGTCCACGCTTTTGTGCACCCATCACTTCCCAGCCCATCGACCCAATTCCAAAGCCTGAAACATACGATTTTCTTCCAGAAAAGATTCCCTGCTCTCTTGTGCTTTTCGAGCCGCCGTGCAAGGTTTGGAGCTGAGGTTGCTCCTACATGTGATGGAGATGCACATTCCAGACCCCATGTGCTGCCTGCAGCAGTACCCTTATCTTATCTACCAAAATTACATATAGCGACAGGAAACCCCATATACTCTACACAGAACCATCCCATTAAGCAGTAAATACAATATACAAAGCTTCAGCTCTCTTCCTCACGTATTTAGCTTTCTGCTTGGCAAAGCGTTTTTCCTACATTAATTTTGCAATGCATCCAGACCCACCAATAATAAACACATCACATACGTGCTGCAAGTAAATGGCTTGGTCAGTGAATACGTAACACAGCAACATGTCCTTTTTTGGGAGCCCTCACAGAGCGCCACTTCCTCAACAGCATTAGGTTTTTACCCAATTGACATCAAAATGGAACATTACTGGCTTTACAAAGCTGTCATCATCAGACACTGGTAGTTTTTAATGTTACAGCAAACCTCTTTCATCGCTGAAGCAAACACTGCCCTAATTAAGCATTCTAGTATTTTTCCCACATTAAAATAAATAGAGTTTAACATGCTTTTTGTTTGCAAGGCTGCTTACAAGTACTCCCCCTTTTTTTTTGTTTTTGGAGGAATGAGATATTCTTCACTAACTGCTCATGAGAGAGCAGCAATTACTTCCTATAGCTTTTTGTTCTCACTAACCCAAAAACCCATCTTCTGATGCAGCACCGATAAACTACTGCTGGGAGTCTATTTAAGTCTGATTTAAAAAAGGAAAAGAGAAAGGAGAAAAAAAAAAAAAAAAAGGTGAGGGGGAGCCACAGCAGCACTTTATGGCATTTATAAGATGATCTTATCCTCACTGCAATATAGCCATTACATGGATTATGTTTGAAGTGGGGCAGCAAGGTCTGTTTCAGAACTGCATTATCTAAAGCACGGTAAAGCATCTTTCTCCTTTCAAAGCTGGTGACAAAAACTGGTGAAATTATTTTTTCCTCCACACAGACACCTAGATAACATGCAAGTTCTCTGCATTTCCTGAATATTCCAAGGGGATGGTTCCTGTAGTTTATTATATGATGATGATTTATTCTGCATTGAGCATTTCAGTAAACCTGCAGTCTCACATAGATCTGCCATGTAAATATTTGCATTTAATCAGATATATAATCCCCCCAGCAATGCAACAGGTCTCTCTGTCTTAGCACACATGGAGAGAAACAGAGTTCAGATGTAAACAAGAATGTGCCATGTATTAGCATCACTAAAATACAAATCTGAGCTGTGACACAGAGGCTCCAGTTCAACCAGATACAGAAAAAGACTCAGTACAAGACGAGCATGGGAATAAATGAGGCAAATTATTGTGAATGGAGTATGACTGGTTCATTAATACTGTATTGATTTTTTTCATATGTTTGTATTATTTTTAAACTAAATAACTAAAAATATAGACAGTCCTAGTGCTTGAACTGAAATAGCCTTCTACAGCTTTAATATATATTAAAAACGTGAGACCCGGACACTTTCTATTCTATAACAAAGAGACAAGACCGAGGCAGGGGACAAGGAGCAGACACTGGCAGCACCTCCGTCCATGTCCCACGTGGAGGAGTAGATTTTATGGCAAAGCTGAGAGAGGAGGAGCAGAATTAAAAGGCAGAGAGTTGGTGCATTTCAACCCTCCCTATTGCATGCAACCCGTATGGTTGTAATATTTTCACCTGATGTACCCAGGCGTCCTCCTCCTGTAATAACCTGCCTGGGATGCTCATTTTCCTCCTGGCTGTAAAAGAAAACACCCAACCCCTCAACCTTCTGAAATTGTTTCAGGGCAATTAAGCTCCTGAAGAAGCCCGGAACGAGCATTTAACTTGCACACCTGAATGTCCAACTATATGCAGCACGAGACGGGGAACTAGATGGCAACAGGGCAGCCTTGGTCCCCTCAAACCCCTTCCTCCATCCCCGCGGAGCCCGATTCCATCGGCACTGATCTTGTGTGGGTCGCACACCTGGGAGCCCGGATATCCTGCACAGGTTTACAAGCAGTAAATCACCCAAATCACCAGCCTGTATTTGGAAACCCAGCTCCCACACGGACACGCGTTGGAGCAGAACGTCAAGCAGAGCTCTGGTGCTCCCCCTGCTCACGGGCTTGCCAAGATCCAGCTTTAGATGGTGCCGGAGGCTGAGCCTGCCGGGCCCGTGGAGCGGCACGGGGAGGCGGCCTGCGCCCTTATGGCTGAAGTGATGAGATGTAGGAACACGGGAGAGGAAATACGAGGATTAGGTGCAGGAATACGAGATCCTCTGCTCGAGGATCCCGCTGCAGCTCTTACCAGGGAAGAGGAGCCCGATGCGGCGACTCCGAGGGCTGGCCAGGGCAACCATGGCAGCACGAAGGGACACGCAGGACACGCGGCCAGCACCAAGGGAAGGGAAGGGAAGAGAAAGCGTTGGGAAGTGCAGGGAGGCAGCAGGGCTCGTCCACGGCAGGACGAGCCTCAGCTGGGCCTGGCTCCCAACAGCACTCACCCACTCTCCCAGCTGAGCGCAATTTGCTGATTAATCGCAAAATACCCAAGGAGACCCACACAGAGCCTTTGTAGGCCCAAGGAAACACTGCATCAAGCCTGGTTTTGGTAACCCTTGACTCCAGCAAGGTGACATCCATTTCTGCAGACACGCGATGCGGCAAAGACACCTCAACAACCGAAGGGCAGAGCAGCCCCTTCCCCTCGCGCTGCTTTTCCACAGACACTGAAGGCCTTGCACATGAACTTGCCAACACGGACATGACTCGACAAGGCCTCAACAATAACGTGCTCCGTGTTTATAGGCAGTTCCTGGACGTGGAGATCCGGGCGATACTGTTATCGTCTTTACTTTCCCACAATGGAGCTCCGCTGTTGCGAGTGGATCGTTTCCAGGCATTCATTTGCATCACAAATTGAAACCTCTGCTAGTTAAAGCTTTCATACCAGTTTTGTGTGGTTCTGAAATTAATGCAATATTTCCTAATACAAAATAAAGCAAAATTTGCCTGGCGTTTGGAATTACAAAAGCAATATATTCAGCCTACGCGTTTCAAAGGAAACGTGTAGCTTTCAATAAACGGGGACAGGCATTTCGGAAATCGCTTCTTAAAGCGGTGGAGCATTTAAAGCACTTCACAGTCAAATCTCCTTTTTCCTGTTTGCAAACAACAGCGGCGACACAATTTCATGCCACGGATTTCATCCTTTCTTTGCACGGGCTATTCCTCCTACAAACGCCCTCTTAGCCCTCAACGGGGCTTCTCCACCAAGGAGGATATTTGCTATCTGTGGCCTTACCGAATATCCAGGACCAGTTAATTCCAGTTTGTGGCATTTAGTCACTCATATCTGTATTTCACAGCGTGTGCTAGCACATAAAAACCAATAATAATTTCCCCAAACTGAAGATCTGAGTGGCACCTTCTCATGGCCAACCCATGAGCCCAACTCGGGGCAGCCTGGGCCACATGCATGTGATGGATGCGGCCCATGAACCGCTCACGAAATCCCAGCACGTGTCACTGTTTTTCCACCGACCTGTCCTCGCAGCTACTGCATCTGAAACATCATGGTACTAACGACCCAAGAGGGAGAGTGATGGCCAGAGCTGCCCAACGAAGCCCATGGACCTTCCTCATCTAGCCAAAGTGCCTTGCAAAGGAGGTAATCAAACCGACACTGCAAAAACAAAATTGGATTTTTTAAATACTGTCATTTTTATCAATCTGACAAATTGTTCTTCAGCTGAAGATTGGTTTTTCATTTACCATAAATGTTTTTTTTTTTCAGGTTAACGTTCCATATTTAACTGACCCAAGTTATTTTCATTTTTTTTCTACCGCATTCCAGACAAAAGCTATTTTTTACCGTGAAGTCATAAAACCCCATGAAAGCAGTTTACAATGGGAGCGTTGACATCCCCTCGGCTGCAGCTGCACCAACTAAGGCAAATGTAAAAAGGAAAAAATTTCAAAGATAAGAATCAAAGTGCTTTATCAAAGTTGTTCATCCTATTACGCTCTCCACTTCTACAAACCTTTTAATGTAGAAAGTCACCTGCTGGACAGGAAGCTGCTGGTAAGAATCTGGATATAAAAGCGTTTTTCAGTTACAGTTTGTGCCCAAAATGCCAATAGGATTTCCTGTGTGGATTTTTCTTTTAATTAATTTTGCCTCAAAGGAAGTTCTAAAGTGTGGAGAGCTAGTGATTTTTCTTTCCCTTTTTAACATACAGAATTGGATTTGGTGTAATAATTAAAAGTCATATTCTGTTCCCATTCGACAGTCAATGTGCCACCTCTGAAATATCACGTATTAGCCCAGGTTTACGCCTCTGAGGCTGAAATCAGAATGTGACTCTCGAGTCCTTGAATGTTGTTCTTGCCATAACCTTGGAAATACTGAAAAGAGGCTAAATGAAACCAAGTGTACTTGTATCGGAGCAGGTACGTATTTTCAAATGGGCAAATATATTCCAGAAGAAAAAAAGAAGAGATGTTTTAATGTACTGACAAAGTGATAAAATAGTTTGGAGATTTTAGAATTATCCTGAGTGAATTAAAAATGTAATTGTTTTCCCCATCCAACTCCCTACAAGTTCGCTGCCATATAGCAGTGTCACAACAGATATTTTAACAGTGTCAGTAAGATACTACTGGATTGTTTTTTCTGAAGACCTTGATAGATCATAACCAAGAGAGAGAGATGCATTTCACTTCATTGAGGTGTAGCACCATTACTGAAATATTTTTAGGAATAATGCAAAGTTTGTATTAGTTAAATAAAATCAAAATCCTCCAGCAGATCGCGTTGACAACACCACAAAAATAGCATCATCTGTTGGACTAAGCTAAACTCGCTTAGTTTCTCAGAGTAAGGCAATAGTATCTAGTGAAATATATGTACACCATAAAATAGTGCATTCCCTTGCCTGGCCTGCCAGTTGCACTGCAGGATCTACCCAGCCACTCCTCCTATCATCACGAGAGAAGTTCTCCAAAGATGTTAGCCCCAAGAATTGAGAGACTGGAAAGGCCACTTGAGAAGGGAGAAACAAAGTAAAATTGAGAAGGGAGCAATCTAGAAATTGCTATGGACTCACAGAAGGAAATAGATGGGCGAAACACAAATTTGCCTGCACTTAACACAAATTCGTGAAGTCAAATCTATGCAAGAATGAAGATTTTGTACTTTCTCTATGAAATGTTAAATTGAAAACTTTTCATGCTTCCCCCCCGATTTGATCGAAATATTTCACTCGGTTGAACTCAAGCAAACCACACTCTTTGAGGCAATGCACCCTATGGCCAAAGGGAGGTTGTTCTAAGCCCACGTCATCACCTTGCTCTTGCTCCAGGGTGATACCCGGGGGCTCTTCCATCAGTGGTGCCATGTGCACTGGTGCACGGCGACTTGTGAGAGCCCATACAAACTTCCCAGATTACCTCAGGGCTCTTCTCACATCCTAGTGCTCCTAGTTGCTTTTTAATCTGGTTTAAACATTGGCACATAGAGCTGCAGGGAGTCCCGGGCACGATGCCCAAACCACTGCACATCCACCGTCAAGGATGGGCTTTGCCTGGCTCTGCACCTTCGAAATGCCTCATTCTCCAAAGAGCTTCTCTTCGCCACACAGCTCTCCTTGACACCAAACACACCGCACAACATCAGATCCCTTCCAAGGGCGCAGTAATGTATAATGAAGCAGGCTTTAATTAGGTTTTTCCCAGACACTGAGCTAGCCAGGGGCCAGCTGTGCCATTCCTGGCCTTGCCCTCCTGCTGCTACGGAGAAGATGGGACATTCCAGTCACATCCTGCTCAGGCCAACGTGAAAGGAGAAGCTTCAAGGATACAGAGTGATCCCATAAGCACCACTGTTTCATATAGTTCTGAAATACATTTTTTCATCATCCCGTATCAAAGAATATGAGCACAATTTGCTGATACTGCATTTTCATGCACATGTTATTTCAAAATTCTCATTACTTTTGTGGGTTGTTTTTTTTTCCCCTCTCCTGTTTATCTTACCTTATTTCTTTCTTAACCCATTTTTCTCCATTCTCTGAGAGGCCTTCTGAAACGAAAAGCAGCCTTGCAAACCCATCATGCACCAAAGCAAAGTTGGGTTATCTGACTCACACAAAGCAACAGAACATCTGCCAATGTTCTCCCAATACCTCTACCTCTCCAATCTCCACCATGCCCTCCAATGAGGACACTTCCACCTGTTGGTTTTAAGCTCCTGCATGATTATTTCCTTCAGAGCCCATCTCTTCCGTGCTGCTGCCAGGGCTATGAAGCATCCCTGCTGTTTCTAGACCCTTTGTCATTTATTAGACCTCAACCACAAGCTTGGCTGCCTCTTGGCTGCCTCTCTTCCCAAGGCTGCGGTACAGATCCGTTTAATTTGCCGTCAACAAGAAACCGTGCCATGCCGTCAGTCACAGCTGTTGTTCTTTGCAGCTCTTCCAGTTCCTTTTGGGACTTCTACCAGACTTGCCTGTAATGTTCGAGATAACCGTGGAGCCCACATTTCAGTAGAATTGTAATATTTTTCTCATCTTCTCCCCGGATGTTTTGTTAACGTGCGTTTTCTCTCCAACTGGTGTTCAGCACTGAGCCAGTTTTATTGAACTAATCACAATGACTCTAACAGTTCCCCTCTGAACGGCAACTGCTAGGTCTGAATGTATATTTAATTACGTGCATTCCTTTGCATTTACCAAGATTGAATTTCACCTGCCATTCAGCTTCCTCAAATCCCATTTTACCTCTTCAGAGTCAGCCTTAGTTTGGAGTATTCCAAAAAAAATTTAATCAATCAACAGCCTGTTTCTTGTAAATAATCTAGGCAAGGGGTGATTATTTATGAGCACGTTGAGCTGAATCTCTATTCTAAGAGCCAGATGGAAAATCCTCCTGTTGAAATGCAGGTTCCCAGCGCAAGGCTCCCGTGCAACACCCTTACTGTGAAGATACAAGGCTTAATTTGGGGATTGAGGATGTTTTGATTTGGATCGTCCTCTCTCTTTTGCTTTATAAAAATAATTATTCCACACAGTATGGTAAATGTTAGAAGCTGCTACAACACAACAGCATTTTCAAAACAAATCTCTTGAACAGAAAACTGTTTTAATTTGGACTCTTTATAACATACTATTCATAGTGTGAATTTTTGCATCAAAAGCTTTACAAATATTGAATTAGACCTTTTCTTTTTTAAGAGGAGAAACAAAGAAGTGTTTACTGAACTAAAAAAAAAAAGATCAGAAGACGACAAGTTTCCTCAAAAACGTCACAGATTCTAACAATAGCAACTACAGCAAGTGACAAGGCCAACACTACAGACAAGTTTTGGGGTGACTTGGTCTTCAACCAAGTCTGGTCCGTTTGTATCTCTTTGCTTTATTGGAATACGCAATTAGCTCACTAAGAATACTCACCATGAGATAACTTATTCAAATGCAGAAAAATACCTATTATGCCATTTGAAATAGAGAGAAATGAGAAAGGGATCGGAGGAAAGAAGAGAGCTACAATTCCAGGACTAGTTTTCAAAGGGAAAACCTTCACACCCATTTCTGTGCAGGCACCTGCTGCAGATTAACCTGGATATTACGTATTTCCTCGCAGAAACCGCTGGGGATAATCGCATCCTGCTCCCCAGAGCATGGAACTTCCTGAGGATGCAGGTAGCAATCACAAGGGGAAGCCTATGCCCACTTAGTAATCCTATCTTGACAGGCAGCATCCTACCCAGGAAAAAAAATGAACTTCCTCATTAATACTAATTAATTCTCATTTTATATTCCTTATTACATTGTCTCTGCAGTAGTTCTGTGAGCTTGTTCTCCATGGCCTAATTTTTCCAGGCTTTTTGAAACTTGTGAGCTTGCTGAGCTGAAGAAATCTTTCTTTTTTCTCCCTTTACTCATGTGTGTGCTTGTCTGCCACTTCTATCCGAGCTCTTAGAGCTCTGCTTAAGAGTTAAAAATTGCAATAAAATTGAAATATGTTAATATAAAAATGAAGAATGGGATTTGTCTTACCATATTAAGAAGATTAAGCAATGGCTAGAGAGTCCTGGACCATCTAGGGTTTAACTTCTACTTGTCAAAGCTGTTTCCTCATCTCTATAAAGACACTGCATTATAGTCCTTTCCCAAGGTCAGGGTACTCTGTCTCTGCAAGTGAAAAACATGAAAGAGATTTATTAAGCAGCAACATCCACCTATGCATTTTATCTTTGCGCAGTATAAACACCTAGGAGAGACTCGAAGCACAGTTTAAAAGAAACCCAAATGAATTATCAAGGATGATAAACTCTAACTTCATTCAAAAGTGATGGGGTTGCATCATTTAATGCTGTCAGTAATGGGGCTGCCATTCTTTGCATGGATGTGCGCCGTACTCCATCCATCAGTGACCTACCAGGGTACTTCAGAGCAGCTTGCAATGAGATAATCATTGTAAGCATCATCTGTATTTTAATGAGCTTTAGAAACTGTAGTGGGTTCACAGGAAGCTGTAGAAATACCAGCAATCATCTCAACAATTCTCATGGCCCACACAGATGTAAACATGTGTGTGTGTATGCATATATATTATATATAAATATATATATTTAAAACATAGTATATTAAGATATATTAATATACTTATTTTAATTAATTATACTCCCATTAATTAACGGAAGTATACTTTGTATACTCCCATTATACAAAGCAGGGATAAAATACTCCCAAAACAGGGAGATTTTCAAAGGTCGCATTACAGTATATCTAAAAAAGAAAACCAAACAGTGCTATCATTGATACTATTTGTTCATCCTGAAGACGAATTATATTGCTCTCTGCCTTGTGTCGCTTCCTATGTGAGTTAACTAAAACTTGCAAACAATTTGTCTTAAATGTTGGTGTTGATCAGTCCATATCAATGTATTTATTTAAAAAAAAATCTTTTTTCTTACTCAATAGAGAATCTAAACAACTCAGCAGATGAAGAATACAGCCAGAAAAATAATCTCATTTCTTCTCAATTCTCATTGTGTTTTTTTTTTTTTAAGTAAACAATTTTTTTTAAACAAAAGTTATTCAATTTTTAAATCAAATGGTGTCGGCACAGTTCCCACCACGGAGAACTTCAGTTCCTCTTGGTTTCTCTTCTTTCTCCTCGCAAGGATTCAATACTAGATCTACAGGGCAATGGTGGCGGGGGAGCCAGAACTGCTCAGCAGATCAAATAAAAATCTAATTTAAACCAATTCAGTGCTCCAAAATGAACTTTGAAAGAGCTTTTGGATACCAAGAGTTGCCTTCTCCTTTTCAACAAGCCCTGGGCTGCCAACAAAGAAACCTTCCCCGCTTGCTCCTATTTAGCCTAATATGCTAAATCCAGGTTCATGATTCTGCAATTCCCTGGATCTCATTTTTTTTCCAGACCTTGGTTTATTTATAACACGCATCTCTCTCTGGAGATTCTCATAAGAATCTGCTGAGGATTTTTACTAGAGGCTTTATTGCTTGAGCAGCAGAGCCAGAAAACACAACTTTCCCTAATTCTCAATCCTGAGAATGCTTTTCCAACCGCGAGTACTCGAAACGCTAACCTGAACGAGTTACCCAAGCATGCACCTGTAAGCAACCACACAATATTTACAGACCAAGCAGCCCAGAGCTCAGGACCTGCATAGATTATTGCTGCTGCAGCCAGGCAAAGCTCCTCTCTTCCATTAGATTTGGTCCTATTAGGAGTGGAACTATCCAGATAGGCTGCAAGAAATGGGAAAAAGCCCAGGAAGAAAGGATTTTACTGATGAATGTCACAGAATGGTGCTGCACATACTGGGCTATGAAGTTTGAAGCACTTTCTTCCATCTCCTGGTTATTCCATGCTGGGTGCACTTTTGCCTATCATCCTTTGCTAAAGAGCTGTTTGCCCCCAGCCCAGAATATCTCCACAACATGTCACTTTGGATCATGTACTTATCATACCGTAAAGATTCTTGGAATCAAATTCCAACAAAAAAATGTCATCGGATCCCTTGGGTATTCTTTAGGTCGACACAGGCTATTTAAATGGTAATAGCTGCAAATGCTCGCATACGGTATTTCTCCTGAATGTGCTATCTTCCTCTCTCCAAAACCATCACTGGTGATTATTTCATACTGAAGGCTACACAGAAATCCTAAAAATCTTTAAATTGGAGTAATCAGGATGCTCGAAGTTTGATGTTTTCATGAACATCAACAGATCAACGGAACAGGACTCGAGATCTCAAAACAAAGATGCACACATTTTGTTTCTTCTATTTAGGGTTCCTAAGTGCTATAGGGCTGAACTTCACGTTTAGTGCCATAAAAATGAACAACATATTGATTAACCTGACAGAAACAAAGGAAAACTATGGATTCAACTAGACCTGAGAAGGCATTTTGCTGAAATGAATTTTGCATATTGACCTAACCTGAAGCACTTCAAATACTTTAGCCCTTAAAAACATTCATTTTGAAGCAAATCAGTAATAGACAAAAATGAAGGAAATAAAGCATTGCTATTTTAGATGGAACAATATTGTGAATTTTTACATTCATACAAATTTGCACGTAACTCTAGTCTGTTCGTATAAGTACCATAAAAAGAAAGGATAGCAGGAAAAACATGCAGGAGAGTTCACTCTCCCCATGTTTACACCTTCATTGAATGGGAGCGTCTCCAAAGGCAGCAGGATCGTGGAGAGACTGTGACCCACCGTGCTGGAAACATCGATCTGCATATAGTGAGAAATAAATAAATAAAGCAAAAAGCTTTTTCAAACAAAACAGACAATATAGACAAAAACATAATAAAAAAAATCACATCAGGTTTAACAGATTTTGCACTGAGTCCTCTGGAGGAAACCAGAGCAGAGCAGATGACTCATAAAATTATCCAAATTTGTATGAGCTGACAGGCTGATCAGATATGCTGATATTTTACTTCACGTTCAGATGGGATTAAGCCGTTTAATACCAGCTCAGCAACCAATATTTGAACTGGGTAGATGCTTCAGATAAACCACCCGGCCGTGGGGAGATGATGCAGCCTCATGGGTGCTCAATGCCCTCGTGTTCCTGAGTCACCCAAGACAGAGTTGGCTGCAAAGAAAGACCGAGAAGGGTACGAGGAGCTCAGGTTGGGCCATGGGGACGTGCAGTGGTTAAGGCAGATGAGCAATAAACCGCAGTCCACAACCACAAATTAGTGGTAGCCCCCAAGGACTCTGCACACAATGGTGGAGACTTCCATCCGCTCAACGTTTTGGGCTTCATTCCAGGGAAATCGGCCCAATTCCAGGCTTTTCAGATGGAGCTTTTACTGTTCCCCAGCAGGAGTAAGGCTGCTGCACACAGCCTTTGGTCTTAACCTATATTTTATAGGTGTAAACTTTACTACAACTATATACTTTGAAGACAGCACATAGAATTGTTTGACACATTTAGTATGACAAATGAGATGAAATGATATTTTGCTGCTATACAAGAGTTGGAAGTGCACAGGTACTTTTGTCTGTCTGGAGGCCCCTTTCATCCCAGAGATGCAGCTTGGATCTTCCACAAGATGCTTTGGCTTTTGCTGACCCTCGACAGCTCCAGGAGCAGCACTATTTACCGACCAGAATATTTAGCCTGCTTTACCAAACCGGGCTGCAGTGACATAAGAGGGAAACCAAAGTATCACTACGGCACGCTGTTGTCTTGGGACTTGTTGTACCTGGCACAAATTATTGTAAATGGTGACCAAAAGAAAAAAATGCTGTAAACTCAGAGACTTTAACTCCCAAACCCACTGTATTCTTGAGCCAAACAACTTCAGGAGAAGATTGTACTTGCTGGGTGAATTTTGATGACTTCCAATTTTAATACAATAGCATTACAATTACCGTATTAGCAAAAACAGACAAAGAACACAAATCAGGGAAGCATAATAAGAAACAACGGATGATGGCATTTGCATTTCACAGGATATTCAGTGTAAGTGAATTTTTCTTCTTCTACTCGGCATCACAAATGTAAGTGTCTTGGAAGCTCACTGCAGTAAGCATTATGCGTTCGTTTAAGGAATTTTATTTGCATTTGATTTGCCTTCAGTTGCTGAATAGGATATTAATTTTGGAGGTTTATAAGCACTTCTTATGAAATAAAGCCACGATCCAAAGATGAGGAATCTCCATATTTTTCCAACAGTTTTCACTCAGCATTACTCTGTTTTTATTACATGTTTGAAAGCGGAATATCTTAGCACAAAATAATTTGATTTGTTTAAAGCTATATGCCCAGTTATTCCTCTGAAGCTGTTTTTCATGTAGATTATAGCAACCTTTTCATTAGCAGAGATTAATAGGTTTTATCAGTTTTGCATGCTACAACTTCTACAGTGAAATAGGGCAGAACTCTGCTCAACTTGGGCTCTGAAGCTTTGGCCAAGTTCACAAGTCAAGACCAGAGAAACAACTGGACAGACCCTATGAACAATCACCGAGACCAGAATGATCCTCAACTTTTAACACAAAACTTGGTATTTTTTTACGCCTAGCTTCCCTACCTCGATGGAAATGGTGAACAATAGAAAACAGAAGTAGAGAGAGAAACCTAGGTAAGATAAAGCATTTTTTGTTGCAGTGAGGCTGAAAAGCTCTAAGTTGACCAGATACCACAGGCATGAATAACAGGCAAACAAAATAAGCAAGAGCTTTGCTAGATTAGATCTAACAGAACTTAAGGGAAAATTAAGCTAAACATGAATACAGAGGCATAAGAAGGGAAAATAAAGAATAGGTACAACACAGTGTGACACATATCATAAACCTAAAGATGGGAAAAGCAGCGTGTGGTCAAAATAGTAGTGGAAAAGAAAATTACCCTTGCACAGTCACCACAGACTAAAGGGATGGGAGAAGCATGGTAGAAAAAAAAATCCTTATTCACATCTTGCAAACAGGTACTTTTTCCAAAAAAAGGATTGCTGCAAAGGTTACACCCCAAATCCTGCCAAGCATCTTACTCTAACCGTGGAACCCCTCTCTGCTGTTTTGCAAGTCCTGTGAGGACTTTTATTGAAGCATATATTGAATGGACTGTGGGATGCAATTCCCTTGGAGATTGTTACTGGGACGTCCACCCACCTCCACATTAATGAATTAGGGATGTTCTTCTGAGAGACTAGAAAATGTAATTATGTCTTTTAAAGCTGGAAACGCTCCTGGAGAATTGAGCAATTTTGTGGCTGCTCTGCCATAGCGCCAGCTGCACCAGCACTAGGTCCTAACGACAGCAAAAGCAGCAGATCCAGGATTCATGCTGGTTATTTTGTAAAACATGGGCCACTGGGAGTCATGTTCTGTTAGGAGATCTGTGAGCTTTTGAACTCCAACAATTAATAGAGAAAAATTAGTTCATGGCTTTTAGGGTGCAGGGGAGGCTGCCTAACAGCTGGTGAAATTCAATGGCTCATTTAATTCAGTTTTTAGGGCCAGAAATAGACAAAAGTTTAGTGTATTCAGAAACTCCTCAAAAGTGGTAGGAGCTACTTTTCATAACAAATTCATCAGTATGGGTGATCTGGCTGAGGATTCATTAAAAGGAAATTTTAAATTGCAGACCATCTGTTAGTAATGAGTAAGGAATATATACTGAAGCAATTTCTGATGGGTCTAATGTGCAATTTGTAGTTGCAAAGAATTCCTTGACTTAAAACTTTTTTTCCACACGGATTGACTCCAAACTTTCTTTTTTTTTCTTGTTTAATAAGAGAAAATTCATTATTTCTGAGCTGTTATCAAAGAACGTGGGAAGCAAATGCTATCCAAACGTTTTTGAGAGGCGTCCTTTAAGAGTGGGCCTGCAAGCATTCATAAGGTCACTCCAATCCTATTCCTGACTGTCGAGAGGCTCCTCTAGGGTCAGAGATCCACCCACGCTGCCAAACACCCCTTCAGCTGCAAGACCATGGGCTCATGTAATTTCTTAATTCAAGGACTAAAGAATGCTGATACTTTCTGTTCCTTAGAACATTTCTCCCTGGTTAAAATTCGATTTCTATTGGAAAGTTAAAGTTAAAAGTTCAAATCACCATTTCTAGCAGACTCCTCCTTTCTCCTAACCCTTCAGACATCATTTACTCACCACGTGAAGTATCGTTGCACAGAAGCAATGGTAGGAGGCTGCTAAAAAGCAGTCGCTTTCCTGGTCTTTGCAATAGGAGGATTTATTTCTACAGTTCACTTGGATGTGAACTAGGGGGAAAGTCCTGTGGTTGTGCATGTCCATTCTCCCTCTAGGAGGTACCAGCAGAATCAGACTCTTTTGCATTCAGCTCCAAATGGTCCTTACTATTTGCAAAATACAATTGAAACCCCTGGTCCTTCTATATCTTTAGGCGCGCTCCATATGCAATAATTAAGACAACTGCCTTGCTGCCTTCTGTAGGTAGATACAGCACCTTCGCTTCTGAGTAGCAGGGCACGTCAAATCAATGAATAATCTGAAAATCTGACTGCATATGTTCCCCCCGCTCCTGTTTTTTGCATTCTCTGAAAATTACCTAATCTCAACACCAGTTAGCTGGGCTTAAGCAACACTGGTTTCCAAGGCAAAAGGCAGGTCTTGCACAGCAGATTCCTAGCACAGACACCTCCACTTCTAGCTATGCCCTTCCACTCACAAAGTCCAGGGTTGTTCACTGGAGAGACGTTCCCTGCGGTGCATCCCTTAGCACAGAAGATGAACAG
The DNA here is from genome assembly GCA_013398315.1 of Nothoprocta pentlandii. Classification (NCBI taxonomy): domain Eukaryota; kingdom Metazoa; phylum Chordata; class Aves; order Tinamiformes; family Tinamidae; genus Nothoprocta; species Nothoprocta pentlandii. The sequence goes on from VZSG01000082.1 coordinate 47,096, forward strand.
AAACCTTCTGCTTAGCAGAGCCTATTTGAAACAGGTATTTCTGCAGCAGCAGCATCTCAACACCTTGAAAGTTCCTGAAACCAAACGCCAGGGAGACAGGAGGGAAGCAAACAGAGCAGGAGGGCACCACAAGGAACCTTGAAGCAGCAGCTACTGGTACGAACATGAATAAGAAAAGAAGGGACCATCTGCCCTATCAGCACAGGCTTGAAGAATCAACTGCAAACTGTCCCATTTTAGGGACAACAGCAGCGACACCCGAGTCTAAAGGCAACCTTAATATGCTTAACAGCCATTTAATACTTTTGTTATTTTATAACCATTTTATAAATGTTATTTATAATTAAATATTATAAATATTTATAATTAAATTGCCATTTAATAGCAACTAAAGCTAAAGCTGTAGATATAATGACGTGAGCATTCACAATACAGTTTTAGTTTGTTTTCACTGACCATATTTAAATATTTCTGAGCAATTAATAGACTAAAATAAGAGGGACAATCACACACCTACAAGAGCAATTATTATTGATTGCTGAAAAAATGTAATTAGTAAGAATGGCTGTTTATCCAAAGCATGACTTGCACAGTCACTATTGCAGTGTTCAATGCATATTTTAAGTTCTCTGTGTTGTATTTCTAGGGAAGGATATACAACAATAAATGCCGACCAAAAGATCCAGGAGATGACTCTGTTAGTCAAACCCATTGACTTACCAACTATTCAAGTGCCTCTCATTTGTTTGCTCTTTAGGTTTCTGTTTTATCTCAAAATTTCCAGTGCTGAATCCCTCAGGCTAGGAAAGATTGTTTAAATCCAAACAATGCAGTGGTTTAAGTCTCACAGCCTCATTCACCACTTCATCATAATGTGCCTTGCAACCAACGATCCAAAGAGCTCGGCAGCCCTCTGCTCACACAGATGGAACAAAATCTTCTCATTTCCCTGCAGTCACCAGGGATCGTAGGAGCCCAGTGCTCCCTCGAAGGCCTTGGAGCAGCGTTGCCTGGTTCCTGCACGGGTTGCTCTGTTGTAGCTGCTCCTGGAGGCTGCCCGTGGGCAGACGACCCAGACCAGCTGGATTCCACCTCCTTGGAACGTGATAGGAACAGTAAGAACCCCAGGGAACAGCTTTATTCCCCCAAAGGAAGTTCAGGTGCACACAATGAGGCTGAACGTCCACTATATCAAATTCTGCTAAAATGTGGTCAGTTGTTTTGGTGCAAGATAGTGAGTAAACAACTTGCAGAGAAAAATAAAATCCATCTTTTGATGCTGGCAGGTGGGAATAAAGTTGAGTGGGAAGACAACGACTTTTGGAAGAAAAGAAACTTAAAAGCATCCTAGCTTTTTCACTGAAAAAAGCCATCAGCAGCATTACCATCTGGCATGGCAGAAATCCCTGTTTCCTCAGACGGTAACGACGGGGCTGTAATCATGTGAAGTAAATTTTTCGGAAACCCGAGCAGGAGAAGGCTATTCAGATACTGAGCATTTAGTGGGTTTTACATGAAAAGTAACCATCGCACCACAACACAGACGCAATAAATTCAGTTTAACCACCTCACAGGGTTTCTAACTAAGGTCAAGGGTGAGTCAGCACTTAAAATTAACCATGCTTCACAGACACAGCTATTAATGTTTATATGCAAAAAAAAAAAATCAAAATCAGTCCTGCCCAGTGCTAAGAGCTGCCTCTCCATATATTAAAATAGGTATAAAACCAAAGTTGGCATAGTAGATAGAGCAACATGAATGGACAGTGCTGATCCGTGTAAAATACCCATATTTAGATTGACAGGGACGGCAGCAGAGACTCTGGTGCAGGAGGTTTTACACCAGGATGCTCCTTCCCTGATGCCAAGGGGGATCCCTCAGGGATGAGGGGGAGCAGACTAGGACAGCACTTTAAGCACAGCACTAGTGGTGTCCAGCCCATGGAAGGACACTAAGGAACAGGGAGAGCTTCAGCTTGAAGACTGGCTGTGTGGAAGGAGATTATGGCTTTCCATGAGACCTCACCTCCAGCCTGGACTGCTCCTGGACAGCCAAACACACAGCAGGAAATATCCTGGATATTCTTGCAAACAATTGAGATTCCTGGGACATTCTCAGCAGCTGGAAATGGAGCCAATTCCTACTTTTGGCCGAATATGAAAGCTACAGGCTTTCACTGAATGCAAACTGGTTTTCACATCCCCAGGAAGTTACCAGGGCCTGAAGTGCTTCCCGTGACCGAGCGCTCAAAGCTTTCCCTTGAAGAACAACAACCCTCTTTCTAACTGTATAAGATATAATCACACATAGCGAGTGAGAGAAGATAACATACAGAAATTTATTTTATTACTTTATTAAATTTACTCCCTCTAAGAATAAGGCATTCAAATCAATTTAAACTATATCCTGCTTTAATAAATAAACCCGACCAAAATAATTATTTTACCTTTGTGGTAACAAAATTACATGCCTCAGGGAGGACCTAAGGACATCACAATTTGCTGCAGAGCAATCTTGCAGCCGTGCAGTTGGGCAATCTTTAACTTCAGCATCTAAAACATACAGCTGCAACACTGGCAAAACCCAGGGATATTTGAATCAGTTTAAACTTCCATAAGATGGAAGTTTGGAATGTGTAAGTCAAATATTGATACTAATTGGTTTTTCAAGAATACCTTCTGGGAGGCAGCAGATGTATAATGCTGCTGAAAATGAAATGGACTTTGACAGGTATGCTAAATTCTGCTTAGGCAGGCTTCGGTGGGAACTGGCCCTCCTTCATAATTTAAATTACCGCTCTGGCACATTGAAATGCAGAAGGCAGAGCCTCGGTTCATAGGATTCTCCCAGTGTTAAAACTGCAGAGCATGAACTGGTCTTAATGTTTGTTTCTAGGATTAACTCTAGGGCTTCCCTTATTTTAAGGAAAGTCAGAAAGGGAAGAGTGGAAAAAAAAAAAAAAAAAGGGGGAGGACAAAATATACAAGTATGTATTTCTGCTTTAAAAAATTATTTCATAACACAATGTAGCGAAGAGTAAGGCCAATGTTAACCAGTTTGCAATGCATCAGGCTATATATTTTTTAATTTTATGTGCATTTGACTCAAAGAGGATTTTTTTTAATTAATTCTTTAGTCTTATTAGACTCTTTTAGTGGCTAATTTGGCCCTATTCTATTTTAGGCTACTCTAGACCAGTCCTGATTTTCCATAGACTGTCTTTAAACTAACCAAGGGTATTACCTCTGATGTACCTGTGCACAGGTACAATCTTATATATATATTACGGGCATGCTAACCCAAAAGGAGGAGATTAGCAGGTGTACCAGCCCCTCTCCTTAATAAATGTGACTTAAATTTTACATCAATGTTTTATCTGCCATGTTGGTGTCTTTTTAGGGAGTCTGAAATACAGAAAAAATAAATTCTATTTAACTACAATATGTATAAGTATATTTAAAGCACGCCAAATTGAAGAAGAAAATTTTAAGTCACCTTTGTGTTTATAGCAAATGCCTCTCTGCAATGAGATATCTGCCTCCAGAGGGTGGAGAAGTGTCTAGCATTCAAGGAGTTCTTAGAGGATGATGACAGCAAAGCTCCTAAGATTAATTCCAACTCCTGGGTGGCTATTTATGAGCTCTAAATTAGTAAGACGAGAAACAAGTAAAAATCTATATTTCCCCAATTAATAGTTTGTAAGGGTCATTAGGGTTAATAGCAGAGCAATGCAACTTTTTGGCTTTGCCCTGCAAAATTAATTTTGTGGCATCAATCAAGACCTGCAGTGCAAGATCTTTTTGCAAGCGAAGACGCTCATTCACTGCAAGAGTTTCTTTCCTGACTGATCTAATTTTGTGTTCCTCAACATAAATAAGTGCAAATATTTAAGACAGAATGCATTGCACTACCACAAACACTGCTCAGCCCCTTGTAGCTGGAAAAGGAGAATAGTTTGCACAAGGGAAAGAATTTGGGGAGCTAGAACCAATGCCACTATCTGAGTAGGAACTGGGGGTAGAGACCAAAGCCACTCACCTCCACGCCTGTGAAAACTGCAGTTGTGGTTTAGTTGTGTTCAAGAAAATATTTTTGGCAAAATTAAGAGTTTTAAAGAGCACAGACCATGCTGGCTCCTTCAACGTGGAAAGGACTTCCCATCTATGATCAAAAAGGCTCACCATCTAAGCAACCTTTTGCTCAACAAATTACAAAATGAGTATCAAGAATTCTGCAAAACAGTATTTACATTATTATGCAAGTTGACTACATTTTTTTTTTCTGTTCTAGGTCAAGCTTGACAGTTTCTGACGCTCAGGACATGATGCAACCAGCCAAGTGAGAAAGGGACCTCTCAAGGGCATACAAAATTGGTATCTGCTTAGACAGAATTAAGTTCCTGCATCTTTTGGATGAATGGTCAGTCCAACCAGTGTAAAATCTTCTAGATTCAATTGACAGCCATTAATAAAATATTATGAACATTGCTTATTACAGTTTAAAAAAAAAAGTAGACTCTAGTTTCCTTCATCCAATCAACAGCAAAAAATGAGAGAAACAAATGGGAGGGCAAACTTAAAAGTCAAACCTACTTTGAAATATGATGTGATTATTTTCTTTGACAATGTGCAGTCACCTACGACAAAAAAAATAAAATAAAAAGAGTATGATCAGCTTGCTTAACTGATACTAGAAATAAAAATCCTATTGTTTCAACAGATGAAAACAGCACTTCTTGTCCCCATTGCAGCCACTGGCCTGGTAGATCCAATTCCAACACAAATTCTGCTGGTGATTCCCCTGCTCAGGGCTTACTAGCAAAAATTATTTGGACATAGAGCATGGAGGGCTTCTTCCCAGTGATACCCGTTTCCCATTCTGATTACATATAACAACACTTTAAATTTAACCTTATAAACTAACCAATTAGAGGTATTAAGTTGCTCTGCTCTTCCAGAATTTGGTGAAAAACAAACGTGCCTTCGTTGTGAGGTGTGTCTAAAGGAGCCCCAAGGAAGGGTGATGTGCAAGGGGGCTCCCACCACGCCACCGCCTCCCAGCAGTCACCTGCTGCTCTAAGTGCCTCTCAACCACTGTCCAAACCTGCCAAGCATTCAAAGCCAATTGCACACAGGACGGTGGATGCTGTCAGGCCAGCTGTCCCTGCAGTCCACAGGGGCTCTCACTGCCCCTTTCCAGTCAAAAACACATTGAACAACATGGTTGTTTTTCTCAGCTGTGATTCACTCGTCTGACTTTTACTTCACATATAGAAACGAATATTTATGCATAAAAATAGTATTTTAAGATTTGTGTATTTACAACTATAATGAAGAACTAAAAGCCATTTCAGGATATTAATATCAAGCTACAGTTTTAATGTGAAACAAGTAAACTTTTAAGTTATGAATGTGTCACCATTTCTGTGATGGTTCTTGACGCTGAAATAGAAAAGATGCTTGAAGTCCTTTCTTCCCAACTTCTCTTCTACCTGACACATGAATATCCATTCTGACAACATGCAGTAGGTACAACTTGGAACAACTGCTTAAAGATCTTAATCCAAAAAGAAAGGCTGGAGCTGGCTGAAGGTGGCCATCCTGATCTTATGGCAAGTCGTACACTACGTCTAGTGCCTAAAATAACTTAAATATCCAGACATTACAGAGAAACAAGTTGCCCTTGCTCAGCTAGATAGAAATAATAATTGTTTTTTTTTTTTTTTATCAGAACTTAATAATTTGAATCACACTGATCTAAACAGTACAATATTGTACTACTAAACTTGCTTTGTCATGATAGGTACTTTCATTTCATTATTATTTCTTGAGAGAATGATTCTCCCCCTTATCCCTACAAACTTTAACATTGTTTTACTCAGTAAAGACAGCTCTAGCTCTCTGTAGACAGGACAGGATTCCAGAGACATGAACTCTTGTTCAAGCAGAGCCTTCAAATGCTGTGGAAAAGAGATCTATTGTGGCCTTTCATTGAAACCAAATAGTTAATGCAAACATTTGGTTTGCCCACAATGTTTCCAGTATAGAAGTTTTAGATCCTGGCTATAACATCTGAAGAGAAAGTCAAGGTTTCTGATTTGAGAGCACTGATAATTCTGCTGCATGACAATATTCAGAATGCCCTATTTTCAATCCAGTGAGAAGCCACTAAATCCATGCTATTGCAAGGAGGACCTCCACATCCACAGAAAGCTGTCAGAGGTTTGATGACCCTCTCAAGAACACGTTTCAGTAGATGCTGAAGAGCCATTCGATGGTGGCAGCCATCACCAGCAGCCTCCCTACACACACACACAGCTTCTCCATTTCTGCTTTCCCTGAAGGCAATGTCAAAATGCCCCCTCAGAAAATAGGGGTATTAAGGAAGCAGAGAGCAGGATAGAGCTTTGTACACTTTAATGAGAATTTCACACTTCTGGCATTTATGAAATTCTCCCTTGCTGTGAAAAACCCAATTGAAATAACTCTCACAACGTTCCAAGGCCACAAAAGCCTCATGCCGTAAGTAGTTTTTGTGTTCGTATAAAAGCACTGAAAGTTCTGTACTAATGATTCAAATCATTTTACTAACCCAACAATAGTCCATGCAGAGCACAGAATTTGTGGAAGAGGAACGAGGAGGAAGCAGTTTTGATGGATATCATTCCAAGACTGTAAACATAAGGGGGGTGGACTGAGGCAATGAGGTCCTGTATGTGTGTGACCATCCACTAGACACGGAAGGCCTGACGAGTAAGACATAATCTGTCTGAAAAGAGAATGGATTTTGAATGGTTTGGGATGTTTCCTCATGCTTGGGAAATCACTTGCTATAATGCCCACCTGAAGAGTGTACAGTAGGCCCAACAAAAGCAAACAGAGCAAAATCATCATGATAATAAATATTTAAAGTCCATGTCCCTTCAGTGACCCCACCTGGAAACTTAGAAATGTCACCATCTATCAGCATCACAATCAGAGCATAAACCAGTGTCGCTGAAAAAGGTCAGAAATCAGAAAGAAATGCAAAAAAAACAATCCTCCTGGAGTGCAACAGCAGCTCCAGATGTACACACATTTTATGCATTATGTATCCCTGATTTGTATCAGGGCATACATAAACGTGCACAGAAGTCCAGAATAAAGGAACAGAAAAAAAAAAATGAGCAATTTTCTTTTTGTAGTCCATTTAGAAAAACAAAGAGAGAAGAAGACAGCTCTATCTAAAAAACACCACCACAAACTCTGCAGCCACTGGAGCCTACTTGAAGGTTTTGAAGTATAAAGCCTGAAAGGTCAGATGCTGAGCTGGTCTAAAGTCAGCATCTCCACAAATTTCCAAGAGTCTGTGCTTACTAACACCGCCTAAACATTCAGCTTCCTGACCCTGCAGAGAATTTGGCAGAAATTCACACCCATGCTTACCATAAGGGTACACCACAATGGGTCTAAGTCACCAGAATATGCATCTAAAGCAAAAAACAACAATTTACTGCTTGTGTAGAAAAGCCACTGCTTCTGCCACACACACCTCAAACCAAATAGGCACGGGTCTAGTCAACAGATAATATTCTATGCTGGGAATATTGCATTTTGAAGTAATTTTATTATGTCACAAATTGAGTTGAGCTGATAGACCCAGAATAGAGGCCAACTTGCTTAGTGCACCTCAGTTAGGCACGTTACGTTCTCATTGAAGAGGATTCCGAAACTCCTCACACTTTATCCACCTGCCATCTCTAATTCAGACCCCGGGTGATGAAGCTGGAGGCAGCTCCTTGCAGCAGCTTTCTGGCCCTCGTGCTCACAGTGTTAACCATGGGCATTTGTTCCCAAAGCTCTGTCTCGTTGGCTCTTCACTGCAGCAAACCAAAGCAAAACTCTGCTGCAAACTTCTCATTTCCTTTCTGATCCGTGTCCTAACCTAGCCTCTGAGGCTGTAAATACCTGAAAGCAAGAGAGAGAGGTGGATCTTGTGTTAAGTACACGTTCCTCCTGCTCTTGTCCACCTCGAACTTCATTATTTGACCAAGGTAATAGCTCTGCCTATAAACTGTGTGTACACTGCACCTAATTAAGATGCCTTCCTCTGCCATGTGCTCACACACGCACAAGAGGACTCTCCAGACAGCAAAGTATCTACTTTGCCTAAGAAAGATAGAGTAGGCCTAGAAGCAAAGGGTAAGAGCAGCTTAATTTAGGAGACTGAGGTTTATTTCTGTAGAGGAGGTATGAGCCAAGAGCATCTCCAAGCATCTGAAAACTCCTCAGAAGATGCTTCTTTGTCCATAAGAAAGTACAGAATGAGCTCAGAGAGCCCAGCCCTTGTGCCGTGCCACCACACCAGCGTGCAGGAGCCTTTGCTGGGAAAGAGGCAGACACAGGTCATTTAAAAATATTTCAACAAGGCTGCTGTAATGAAAAGATAAAACTAGGGCTTTGTGTTTGCCCTAAATTCACAACACAATGCAACCTGCTTGCGCAGGACGAGCACCGGGCTTTGCAAAGCAAGGAGCACAGGCAGAGACTTCTTAAAATAAGGCTGCATGGAAAGCAAGAAAGCCCCTGGGAGCCTTTGAGCTTCAGTGAGAAGCAAGTCGCACAGCAGCGAGATACGAGATCAGTGCTGGCCAAGCAGTGGGCAGGATTGCAAGGGTAGGAGCAGGATGTTCTGCTCCTACTTGGCAGTGTTTAATTAAGGCTGACCCGCACCTACATGCAGGTCAACAGGTACCTACGTGTTGGACGTAGGCAGAGTGCACGGAGAGCCCACGAGCCCCCTCGAAATCTCATCCCAGGGTGATCTGCTCTGGACAAAGGCCAACAAGAAAACATAGTTCTTGCCCAAAGGGCAAGCTCAAACACCCAATGTTCTGCTCCGAGAACATGCAGTAAGCTGAGAAGAGACCCCAGTGTGCAAGTGCCTTCACGAGCAAGGCTGTCGAGGGCAATTTTTTGACAGCAAATGGCTTTTATCTAGCAGCTAAGAGGGGAAAAAAAAGCAATTCACTGAGCTAGACCTAAACCCTTGCCTAGTGGCCACCATCCTGCTTTTCTTTCCTCTCCTCTCATAAATCTTGGGCTCTCTTTTCACCGAGTCTGCTCCCCCGTCAGGACTACGCTGTTGTCATCACTCACGTCAGAGACATCGACAGCAGAGCGGGAGCAGAGGGGAGGAGAATTTGGGTCCCATTACAGCCCTGACAGCAAAAAGGTCAAGACAGCAGGTAAATCCAGCCGAGTGGCTCCGATACTCACAGCCACCCAGGCTGGTTTTGCTTGCTACGTAACAAATCCAAGGGGATTCTTCCCCCGGGCAAGCGAGGACACTCTGCCTTCCCTGCAAAGGGCAGCCGCACATTCCAAGCCAGGAATGAGACTCCATGTCCCACCAAACAGGTGACGCCAAGCCAGGATGAAGTGTCCTTCAGTGCATGCATGAAATATTAATTTAATATTAGTACAGTTGTGTTCTGCTGTCCGATTCCGCTTGGCTTTCACCTCATAACCAAGCCAGCATGTTAAAGGGTGCTGCCAAGGGGAGTAAATAACTTGTTCTCTCTGCCCTTGTGGAAAAGGAGCAGAAGGAACAGAATTAGGCTGCAAGGAGAGATTTAAGTTGGACATTATGGTTATTCTGGGGGACATGATGGGTAATTAACCAGGACAACAAACTAAGCTGCAAAAAGGGACTGGAATCTCTATATCATTTTAACCTGGTCTTAAAAGTAAACAGGCATTCAAAGTGGGGGAATGGATTTCAGGTTTATTCAGCCCTATAAAATGAGCACATATATAAAAAGAAAAATACATAGGAGGGATGTTACAAAGTACTCTATGTTGAAATGCATGAAGTGGCCTATTGCCAGATTTGCACTTCCTGAATACCTCTCTGAAAAGCATATTCTCAGTTTTCCTCAACGGAGCATTCCTTCTACTATGGAATTATACGCAGCTATCCGTAAGTAGATGATTTAATTATTGTGGATGGTCTTTAGCTTTGACATACTCATCACTAGGTACCAGAGCACAGAGATTATATATATATATATATACACACACACACACACACACACACACACACACACACATATATAGTGAAGTTCTGCTATTATCATCATTACTCCGTAACGGAACAGCACTGGACAGAGAAGAAAGGAATACTTCTCAGCTCTGGAAAAATTAATCTGACATTAAAGAAGTTGGAAAATTCTGCATTTAACACAAATTTTCCTTTAGCAATAGATTAAAGGAGGATGAAAGGCGTGATGGTGTTTTGCCATTCAGCAGGGAGTGAGATAACATGGCAAAGTTAAGAGTCCACATGCATTCGTTTTCCAACAGATAACCAAGTTTGCACCCCATGCAAGACTGCAAAACACTTCATGAGATTTAAGATGGGCATAAAGTTCAAAATTCAGATTTTCAGTGACATGAACACTCAGGCATGGCAGTAACAATTTGAGGAGAGGAACAGAGGTGTCCTTCTATACCTGTTAAAAGCATAGGGAGAGAACTTGGGAAAAAAAGGTTCAATACACTGGTCACATTCTTAGAATTAGAAGAAAATGCTTGAATTATCTACCCTCACCAATACAAAATCCATAACTAGACCAAACTCTTGAGATAAAATGACTACCCCTTATTTTAAACTTTGTAGTAGATTTTTGGTTTTATTTTTCATTTTTAAGTATCTGGATTATGGTCAAGCTTAAAAACTACAGCCAAGAGAGTTCCAGCATGTCAGAAGCTGAACATACCTGGCCATACCTCCTGCCTTGACCCCATCACAGCAGCAGCAGGTTGGAGGATCACCACGACACAAAGTCTAAATGAAGCCTTCCTCGGGCCACATTACATGGTGCTCACGGAGCCAACTGTTGGGATCATGTTGCTGAAGAGCTAGACCGTCATATGTAAAAAGAAAAAAAAGAAAAAAAGAAGTTAGAAATTGTCATCTCAGGACTGAGATATTATCTGCAGCATATTTGATGGCTATCCCTAACAAAGAAGTATTTAGCAAGCAATAGTTCTCTAGTACTTTCAAAAGGTAAACAACTTTTAACGCAAAGAAAAAAAAAGTAGAGAAAGATATTTGAAAATGAATTTAAGTAATCTCTACGTATGGACCTTATTCTTTAGAAATAGTACTAAAGTTACATTAAAAATATAAACCTGAATCAGCAGCTAGGCAGCTCACAGCAAAGAACACAAGCCCAATCAACAAAAACTTAATGTTTTCCTGCTGCTTCATTTTTAAAGCATTTCTGAAGTTAACCCGCAGCCTTGCACTGTGCGGGAGGCAAAAGCCACTCGGAGAAGCGCCCACCTCCTCCTCCTCCTCACCCCAAACATTTCACACACTCCAACCCTAAATGCACCCCGCGAGCAGCACATGCTGCTCAAAAACCTCCCAGTGCCCACGTGGCATCTCCCTCTGCAAAAGGAGACGAAGAAAAGCAGCTTTTAGTGCATGCAGATAAAGCCACTCAAGATATTGATTTTTTTATTTTTTATTTTTTTTTTTTGAATAGCATCATGCGCTGCGGTTCGGATTGCTTAGCATAGATGGATAATAACACGGAGCATGCACAGGGGAAAGCCATTAAAATGGGAGAAAACAAAATAGCCTGGGTCGAGCTAAATTGAACCCTCCGAGGTGCTGAGGTTTGGCTTTTAAGACCAAAAATAAAGCAGCAGGTACTGGAATGGAAATTAACATTTCTTTTCAAGGAACGCAAAGATCAGATCTATTAACAAACTATTCTCAGATGCATGACCCAGGGAAAACTTTTACGTTTTGATGTTTGACAGAGGGACTGATCGTTTTACAAGCTCTCTTCTGCCAACAGTGGATAAAAAGCTGATCAAACAATAGATAAGAGTCTTATTGTATCCTTTGAGAGAGATGATTGCATTTTCTTCCTGACCAAAAGGAACAGAAACAGGTATTTTTCAGATCAGGAATCTTTCAGAGATATCACCAAGGTCTCCATACACAAAAATGGCCACTGTAATGGACAGTGCAATAAAACTGAAAAATACTCCTTAGATATGTAGGGAAATCAGTAATAAAACACCAATTTGCTCTCTTTTTGACAGTGGATGGTCAATCTGTGTAACTCTGAAACATCTGAGTGTCCATCACAGCTGTAGACTCAGCTACTCCATATGGACTCTCCAATCTGATGGTAGAACTGGGGTGCTTCTCTTTCAGAGAAGGATTTTTGCCAATTTACCATATTGTGCTAGAAGGACTGTATTGAGAATAGAACTGCGACAGTGACGGGGGTTCTCTGGGGGGTCTTCACCCCCAGATCGCATGGAAAACGCACTGTGCTCATGGACACCAATGTTAAAACTACCCAAAACTCAAATCCTGGCGCCTTTTTTTATGTTGACTGCATATGAAGAGCTTCACTACCATTGTAACCAATTAGCCAGTCATGAAAAAATAAGCATCAGAATCCCATTCCCACTAGCTCAGAAGAAAGCTATTGCTAAAACGTTTGCTTCCTAATAACACATTTATGATACAAGAATATTTTACAGCAAGAATAGCTGCTTTACTTTCAGTGGAGAGACAAGAGAAGAAAAGCAGCTTAGAGTAGCAATAGATAAAATACACTTCACTTTTCTCTTGTAGAACAGAAGTCAGCACCTCTGGGCTTCCATAGTGCAAATTAATGAAATGGAACAAACCGTCCTCTATAAATCAAGCTTTCAGATTACAGGATTTGTCGTTGAATATTCTATAAAAATAAATTTGTATAAAGCTGGTGGCATTATGAAGATGACACCTGAGTCTGAAGCAATGGAAAGAAAAATATTTCACCGATTAAAAGTTCTTGGATTAATCTGTGCAGTGTAGCTGTCACCCATGCATTTCTTTGTCTAAAAGAGGACGCGGTTACAATAAATTCTTTGTTCTGCCAGTGGCAGATCAAAAGTGGATATGAGAAAAGGAAGAATTCCTTTGCTTCCCTGTTTATCATTTCATGTCTGTTTATTCTGCACTCCTTGCAAAGAGGGAAGGCTGGAAACGGGGAGTTTATTTTAATTATGCTCAAGCAGTTTTGCAAATGATTAAAACGCGTGATCCTCGAGGGTGATGAGGCTGGTAATAAAAGCAGCCCTTTGGAGGATACAGGGCCTTGATCTGTAAACACAACTGGAGGTAAAACGGGAGTTTTAAGCAATGCTGTGCTTCAGAAATAGTTAACTAACTCCCGTTTAAGAGGGAGGTTAAAAGGGTTAATTATCAATTTGCTGTATGAGAAAAAGGCAGCAGGAAGGCTTGGACAGAAAATGGACCATGAACTTAATATAACTCTCCTTGTGTTGTAACTGGGAGACTATGAGGAAATGCACCATACTTTCTGGTGTACTTTAAGGTCCAACTAGCTTTAAGACATGAAGATGCTACTTAAATGGCTAGAGAAGTCTTGCAGACTTCTACCCTCCTGGCAAATAAAGAAATATATCCTTTAAGACAGTGACTGCACTGACGCAATGAGTCAAATGAGGGAACCTGGATCTGCACACACCTGCTTTGCTTTCATTTATTTCACTAATTTTGCAGCAAACAAGACAAACCATCTCCTTCCAATAAGCAACACAATGGTCCCTCCGCACTCTCGTCGCCGTCCTGACAGCCAGACATTTGTACCTGCTCTGGCTTCATCAGCCTTAATTTATGCTCCCTTTGCATATGGTTTCCTTTAAGTGTGATAGGTAAAACACTTTAAAGAAACAAAATACTATGATTAGCTATTGAAATACAAAGTTTAATTATTTCCAACAGCAGCTTTCATGAAGGCAACTCCTGCCAAAAGAAAGCCCTCTCATTAGCAGCAGGACTTACCCTGTTCTCCTCTCCAGCCAACACTGAGCTGTTATAGGTGCCACCCAAGAATAGAAAGAAAATAACTTATTTTGTCTGACACTGATGGATTAAAATTAAATTATAAATGAATTAGATACATTATAGATAATTGTTTTCATAGCTGCAGTTACGAGATGTCAGAAATTCAGTGCAAATCTCGTGTCAAATATTATTTTGTGACTTCCCTTGACAAACAGATGGTCTTCTCCAACAAGAAGGCACGCCAGAGAGAGAAGAATGAACCTGCACTAATTCTGACAGTATATATTCAAGAGGAATTAAACATTTCTTCAGTCTAAATTTAAATAATCATTAAAGTCTCAAAGCCGTAGCAGACAATGTTTGGCTTCCACACTAGAATAGCCCACGTAATGCCACAGAGGTCTTCAGCAGCCCAGCATGACCATATGCAATGTAGGAGCCCAAACATATTTTTTTTTGCTTTAAATTGAATTGTACCCTTTGCTGGGAGTTATTTCATCCTATAATTATCCAGGAGTGCAAATGTTATCTTATAAAAGCAAAAATCCAAGAGGAAGATGGCAGGAGCATAGCCCCAGGCTAAGGCCCACCTGCGACTGCTGTGGACACCTTGGCAATGTTGGGAGACCAGTCCCAAGTTCCCCAGATGACCGCAGCAGACACCAGCACTCAGCTCCCACTGCCCATGAAAACTCAGGGGCAAAATTGTGAGAGCTCATAGCATCCCTCACACCTTTAAAGAGGAGGTTGCTGGATCTTCACCTGATGAGGCATCAGATCATAAAACCAGGACCCAAATCTTCCTCTTCAGCTGTAAACCATACTGCCTGTGACATGCCCCACGAAGACTAGAAAAATACTGTCAGCAGAGGAAGGAAAATAACCAACCAGTAGAAGTGGTTTTGGATGGATAACCAACCATACATTTGTTTGAATTCAAAATAATTTTGAAAAATAATGATGGATCTATAAGGAACTGAAACAACTTGGTCTTTATCTGTTGAAAAGTCCAAAGATTCTAACTGGCACCTTACTAAAATTCTAACTTTCTGCTCAGCAGCTCACTCATTCCTGATGCCCAAATACAATTTATTCACGAAAAAAATCTATAGGCAAGAAGCCCTCATCAATAGCAGCTTCCACAAGGCTGGCCTCACAACAGCCCCAGAAGGTGCCATACCCTTAGCTCATCTTAAACTGATAGTGCCCACAAGCCAGCTTCCTTCTGATGAAAAACCCTGCAGGAAATCCTCTGCAGTAACATTTGACAAATATTCGGTTAAGCTAAAGAATATCAGCCCAGTGAAGCAAACTTACTATTGGAAATCCAAAATTGCACTTCCTCCCTCATTTAAACTAAAACTCTCTGATACGAGAAAAATCCAAACATACTTTGTTACTGCAGAAAAAAGACAAATTTCTTTTTTTTTTTTTTTTAATCTGTCCATACCCTTTTTTAAAGCAAGAAAACCCACTTGCATTTCAGGCCATCATGCCATGCCATATTTATCCTTATGCTTATATGGATGAAACACAGAATAAATTCCCATGAATTCTTTTATGCAGCCCCAGATGCTAAATCAATAATATTAAATAAAATTTGTCCTTCATGTCTTTCACATTTACTTTTTTTTTTTGAGAGAGAGAGATAAACTTGACTTATAAAACATCCTTGAATTGAAGAGAGCTGCTGGTGAGGGGGCACACGTTGCCTGCAACCACGTCCTAACGTGGGTCACCTCATCTCATCACTACGTGCTTACAGTACAACTGTTGAAAAGGAACAGCTGTTTTTTCAGGCCTTGAAGTTTTGCCACTTTGGGGGAAAATCCACTTTGCACCTACTATTTTTCTTTTCTGGGAAGGTGATGTAACATCAAGTGGTCTCTTGTTTTGAGCAGAGCTTAAAACTACGGAAGAACTCAAGCCCAAGCCAGTACCTTTCATCAATTCCTACTAAAACATAATCTCTTTAAAATAATTCTGAAAATTCAGTGCTAAAAGCAATGACACGACCATCCACAGAATTACCCTGAAAGGGAAACGGCAAGGAAACAAGCAGAACAAGAAATAAGCAATATAAATATATAAAAGGAGACAGCACAAAGACAGACCCTCCAAGCTCAACCGGGTAATTGGATTATAGGCCACCCACAATAAGGAGCAGAGCTCCCTGAACATGGCATTTTTGCTGTCACGCACCCACGGCAAAGACAGGAGCAAATGTGCCTCTCATAGCACGTCCAGAAGCGGCTAGCAGCTTCACAGAGCTTTCAACAGTGATTTTTATAATTGTTTTTCCCCAAAATCCACATTCTTTCATCACACTCAAAGTGCCGCTCCCTTCAAGTTTGTCCCTGGGCACAGTAGCAGCTCGTGGGGCACATCCTGCTCACTCCTGGCGACACAGAAGACTCTTTGGGACTTGCAATTTCCTAAACAAATATTTTAAAGCATTCAGGAATATATAAATGCTAAAAGCTTGGTTTTCTCTATGAGTCTTTGGCTAATATCGAAGGGGGAAAAAAAGCATTTAGCAAAATCTTTTCATCTGCAAATTAAGATAATACTTATCAAAATTCAATGTTTAATCTGAAAAAAAAACTAAATACAAATACACACACATACATATACATATATATATATTTAATTCCCCTCACCACAGCCAAGCTAGAAAACCCCAGCAGCACTAGATTTGAGCCCTGCTTGCTTATTTCTGGATAGCTATGGTAACCACTCAAACACAACATTCAGAAGCAAGGGCACACAAAACCAAAGGTCTTAAAATGGGGTGAAAAATAGTCTGCAAATTAAGTATATTTTTTTTCCTGGAAAAAGAATAGGATTTTTCACAATAAAATAAATTAAAGAGCATTCCAGAAAAGACAATGCCACAGCAATCCTGCTAACAAATGAAGATTTGTGTGTTTACTTCTCGATCCCACATTCCTCTTTGAAAGCGTTCCCCAGGGAGTTACTATAGCTGAGAGGAAGCCGTAACCAGAGCAGAAGCTTTATGGGGCTATTTATTCTGCTATTCTATAAAAATGCCCATTAGTTACTGGTATTTCCCACTTCACGGGGTGTGTATATTGTGAGAGGCAGGAAAGCCTGCAAGTGAAACAGCCACGCTGCATGGCTGGTGCTTGGCACGCCTGGAATGAACCTGCTTAAGTAATTTGCAAATAGAAGTTATTTCACCTAAATGGAAAGGTGAATGCCAATCCTGACAGCACTAGGGCTAACAGGAATTTTAGATCCTTCTGATTTTTTTGCCACCTTTAAAGACACTTGGAAAAAACCTGTGACACACTTACAAGGGAACTGATACTGGAGAATGGTGAACGTCAGCCGGGCAGAGCAACACATTTCATAAAGAGCAGGGTGAAAGGAGTGAGAAGGAAGTGAGAAGCATGGTGGGGAAGAAATCATGAGAAAGCACCTGAGCATTAAGCAAGAAAAAGTAATCACTGAAGCTCCCGCCACTTCTACAGCCTTCTATGTTTCATGTGTGCTAAGACAGACTCTTAACTATAGAGCCAATAGCATCCAGCAACAAGCAGTAGTCATTAAAAGCTTGGATCTTGCATTGTTGTGAATTCATACATCTCATAAAATACACAAAAAAAAGTCTTGAAAGCAAAATATTGCTCTGATCTCATGGGTGAAGGAGGACATGCACTTACATGCTCATCAATACCTACCTTCAGGCACTACTGTGCCCGTTACATGGGTTCAGGGTCATCACGTTATGCTCCTTTTAGAAGCAGATATCCTCTGAGCTGACTTTAGATCATACTGCGTAAGTAAGGAGCTAAGACTGTGTCTGTGGACCAAATCCATCCTGTCTTCTCAAAGCTCAAGGCCAACCATTCTGCCTCACAGTATCTAGAGGTGCAAAAACGGTCTTTGACCATAGTGTGAGGTCCCAGAGACTGCAAATAGGTTTTTTTTGTTTCTCACCTCCTCAGCAGGTGCAAGTTACGCAGGACCTGACATCAATGTGTCAAGACAGGCCAAAACAGTCCTAAAAATAAGTTGTCCAAGACAACTTCCACCACATTTTCCTCCCCAAACTATGTAAGTTACACATGTGATATTCACCTACCCGAAACATTCATACTCCATCAAAAGTTGCTACTGAAATCCCACGGAACCAGAGACAAGGATGACAGCACCACGATCTCAATCCAGATTTCCATGGCTTAGCTGAAATCCATGTACAAGAGAGGAGAAGGAGCATATGGAGATAATATAATTTTTAAATATAACTTGCAAGAAAACTCTCAAACTCATTTCCAGAACCTGCATTATAAATTGAAGACAACATTTCAGGGCTGTGAGCCTCTGAAGAACTGTGCTGACTGCTTAAAAGATGTTCAATTTAGACCCAGTAGGCTGAGATAGTAAAAACAAAAAACAACCTTGAAAGGACACATTAAGTGTATGCACACGCAGACAAAACTAAGTGAAGTGGCAGTTAGAAGAAAGGCAGTAACAAATGCTGGGTGTCTAGATGAATCGTTATGCTTTAGGTTTGATTAGGAAATACAAATTGTTACTTTAAATCTGATAGAATACCCAAATTTTATTCTCATCTACATAAATAAGGGTGGTGTTATATACATATATAAAATATATATATAAAATATATATATATATGTGTGTGTGGGTGTGTGCATATATGTGTAAATAGTTACCCATTGGGACAAAATCTTCCACAGTACTAAGAGAAAGCAGCTTTAACTTGTACGTCATTTTAAACACACATTTACTTAATGCTTTACTTAAGAGTTACTCAGCCCTTTTGAAGTTCAGGTCATATTTCCACTTGACTTTAATGAAAATGAACCACCACTTCAAATATCAAAGAAAAGAACTGCAGTATAAACAGTGAATAAGAACAGAAGCAGATCTATAAAATTAACCAACCAGAAACTGAAGTTTCTGGCCCTAAAAGCCAAGGTATGTATTGCAATACTCCTCTTTTGTTCAACTTGTTAATTTGTTACTTAAAGAAACCTAAAGTAATCAGACCTTAGGACAGGGTTCAGTAAAAAAATATAAATCTGTTCAAATGTTATGCTGTGATATATTCAATATATGTTTGGTATATTTCAGAGAATCTTTCTCCTTTTATGAAAGAAAATGTTGTGAATACAGGCACAAGCAAATGATATCATGAAATCGATTTTTTTTTGTGTTTTCTTAATGCATACTGAAGTCTCCAACTTCAGCTTCTTTTAAAGAATAAAAACTTTGTGAGGCTACATACACAGTAAAATTCTATAACTTAGCATATATATTTATAACATGATAGAAGGCTATTTTATAAACTACTTATATTATAATAACTCCCAATATTTCTAATATATCACTCTGATTTGGACTCTGAAAAGCATTCCCTGAATTTCCTTCAGGTTGCTGAAGGTGCTGGAGGAGGCAGTTCTCTCCTTTCAAGGAAAACAAATGGGATATTCTCCCTCCCTGGCACTTCCTGCTCTTAAGAAATTTAATCCTCAAAAAAAATCCTATGCATCCTTTCAAGAGGGAAGCAGCTTGAGTAAAACACTTCTTATTTGCTGGGAAGATGCCACTTCCTTCTCTATTACAGAGTCCCACGCTGAAACATTCCCCTTTAACAACCCCCAGGAGCAATATTCCTCATTCCGTTATTCTTTTCTATCTAGAATCCCTTCCTTTTATTGTCCGAACAGTCCAGCTTTACGTCCTGCAGTATATATAAATATATCAGCATTTAAAGCTGAAAGAAGACATGAATCGCTCCACTTCTCAGACAATCCACCCACATTACTCAGAAAACTTTATGCCCGTCCTCCCCTCAACTTCCTTCCTTTCTTCTTTCTTCTTTCAGGTGAAGGAAGTAGGTGTCTGAGTCACAGGCAAAAATGTGCAAAATTCTCCTCTATTCTGAGCCAATTCTAAACGTAATATTTACATTTTAAGAACATCCTAGACTAATTAATTACTACTGGAGACTAATTAATTACTACTGGAGACTAAATGTAGGTATTGTATTTACACATCAAAAATAAACCTGATTTGCTAAAAGAAGCCTTATGAAGTGCACTTGGCAACGCAGAATTAATTAGGTCTTGTTTAAAATCCACAGAGTCCTTTCTTTCACACCTTTTGGAAAAAGAAAGCAATGCTGTTTTTTGTTTTCTTCCACTGGGATGGGAATAACACTTCACTACTGTAGAATCATTTTGTTGAGTATAAATTAGCAATAGGTGTCGAATGATGATTTGAATATTTATGATGTGATGTATAGAGAGCAATTTAGAGCATTTACATTGCAAATATTTGAAAACAGAAGTTAAAACAGAAATGATGCTATCTAATTAGACAGGTCTTGCAGTTAATTCAAACTCTGTTAAGCTGCCTGGGAGATCTCTTCAAGGTACCTTGCTCGGATTAATTGGATTAGGACGAACTCGCCCAAACCCCTTGCAAAAAAAAGTGCTTGGAAGGTTGAGGTTGGGCTGGGACATTATTACAGGACTGGCGATGAAAATGATGATTAAGGTTGACACGACAGAGACTAGAAACCTTTCAAGAAGTGCTGTCTTAGCGAGCTTCTTGGCTACCTTTAGAAACATGAGCAAAGGCCCTGAATTTTCTGTTTGCCATCACCCCTAGGCAGTGGTTTTGGCAGGTGCTCCCACAGGTGCTCCCCATACAAATGTTCTTCAGCCTTGGCCTGCAGTCCTCTCTGCTCGTCACCCCTTTCTCACCGAGCACCCTAGTACTGAGATCAACACTGAGGCGCCAACGGGCTGCACTGTGGGGATCACGGGAGGCCGTGGGGAAGGAAGGACCTGGAGAAGCCCTTTCCAAGAGGAGGCCGCAACTACAATGCTCCTCAGAGATGCTTTATAAGAGGTTCTTCAGAATCTTAGAAACAAGTCTCCCGCATCCGCTCCATGGCTAAATTCATCTGTCCTTGAGTGCTGCCCAGCTCTCGCTCACAGCAGTCAGTAGATGACAAGGACAGCCAATCTGCAGGGCGTGGTCACTGAATCACAGAATGGTTGAGGTTGGAAGGGTCATCTAGAGATCATCTAGCCCAAACCCCCTACTCAAGCAGGGACACCTAAAGCACAGGGTGGCATCCAGGCGGGATTAGAAGACCTCTAGGGAAGGGGACTCCACAGACTCCCTGGACAGCCTCTTCCAGGGCTCTGTCACCCCCACAGGAAAGAAGTTCTTCCTCATATGGAAATGGGACTGTCTGGGTTTCAACTTATACCCCCTTGTCCTATCACTGGCCATCACGGAGAAGAGCTTGGCCCCTTCCTCCCTACGTTCTCCCCTCCTAGCCAGAGCTTTACCCAAGATAAAACTCACGGTGGTTTTGGTTTTCTTTTTCCTTTATCTTTATGTAAATAATTATTTGTTAACAGGAAAATCCAATTATGTTAATTGAAAACCATCACAAAACCAAACTACAGAAACCTCAAAAAAGCAAGACAATGACCTTTTTTTTCCTTCCCCTGTCTCAACTTGATATCATTAAAAAAAAAATACATACGCAAGAATCTCTGAAAACTTAAATAGCCTTCCTAAAAACATCTCAAGTCAAAAATAATTAAAAAAAATACAGACATGCATTTATAAATACTTTAAATCACTGAGATGTTTCATTTTCCTTTCACAACGTTAGTCACAGTTAAATACTGCATTAAATAATTACATGGTTTGGGCAAAAAAGAATCTGACATAATCACCAGTACATATATTAATATTCTAATTTTACAGTTTTGTTTAGGGTATAGGCAGCATTACAGTTATAAATTAATTATGCAATGGTTCATCCTTTGTGTTAACTACCTTCACAAGCAATCAACCAAAAACAACAACAACAAAAAATCCGAAAAATTCATTTCACAACGCTATTCTTTGATCTATTTAATATGTGCCGCACATTCATTAACTCTTCATTATATTTTCATGATTATATTCTGTGCATAACCAAAAACAAACATAGTTTCCTTCGGGCAAACATTTGCAATCTAAGAAAGTCAATTTCTATAAACACAATCTTATGCATAAAAATTTTAATACTCCCCTCCCCCCTAAAAAAAAGAAAGAAAAAAAAAATCAAAATCCAGAACTCAAACCCCAAGACTGACATAAATTTGAGCCTGCTTCGCTGCCAATTGCTGTGCCATTGTAAATGGCAACAGGGCAATAATTAAGGGTCACCACTACAAAGTGTAACACCAGAAATTCCCTTCTATATCTTGTGCAGCACAGACTAAACTCTTCCAGCAAAGAACTGCACGAGGCTGTTTCTGTGTCACTAGGAACCTACAGGCTCAAGCTGGATCTGAGCTGTTCTTTTATTTTTATTTCAACCTTCTGTTTAAAAAGAAAATTATTCTTTCCTTAGACTAAGTGATAGGATGGATGTAACTAGTATCCTGCCTGTATATTCCTTTGCACAAACGCGGATTACACATTTTCTATTTGCTTTTTATTTTGTGTATGTAGGTGGAGCAGTAGTGCTTCTGCAGGTTGCTTTTAGCGTTGAAATTTGTACTCCTCTATATTAGATTTTTCAAGGTCACACAACAAAGCATACCGTACTCCTGCCATGAGTCTACATGCAAATTCAATTAAGAATATTCTTAGATTTAAAAAAATCTCAAGCAAGGATGAAAAAAAGCAAATTATTTGAGTCTATGACGAACGTCTGGAATTTGGGGCATTTTTATGTGGTTGAGATTATTGCTACCTATAGACAATATAGGCTCGTGGCCTATATAGACAATATATAGACAATATCTGCTTATGGGCAAACTCTCCCTATAGGCCTGAGAGGAGAGCCCTAAGCCTCTAGCAAGTCATTGGGTGCTCTGGGAAAGCAAATATGCAGAATTTCAGGGCATTCACATGAAAAATAAATGACGCTTAATCCATTGATTTGGCCTTTACAAATTTCAGCAATTGGAGCAGTTTCCCTTGCATAGGTGTTTATGTTCAATGACTGCCCACAGTAAATGCTTTAGGAACATTCAGCTGTTAAAACTAACAACAGAGCTTGGAAAAAACTCACTTCCCAGACTCCAAATTCTAAACAAAACAAAAAAACACAACCAGCACGTTAAGCTTCTAACAGGACTAGGGGGTAATGCACCTAATAGGACAAAGAGTGAAATTGTAATTTACTCAGCAAGTTGAATAAACATTTTCCTAATATACTTCTGTCAAAACTGTATTTCACATATGATTGACAATAGCCATTATCCATGTAGGGTATTGCTTTATCGAAATATAAAGATTTTGGAGATAATTGGACAAAACGTAGATTCTGTAATACATACCATTCACCTCATTAGAGTTTAACGCTTTCCTCAATCCTCTGATTTAATTGCAAATGTTTGGATCAGTGAAGTTAATATCCTTTTTGTCATTGTTGTTCAGTTAAAATCAACACGGCTCCGCAGAAGATATGGATTACCAATAAAGGTTTATCCTTTTATAATTACTTTAAAGCTCAGAGCAGGCAAACAAAAGTCATTATCATGCAGCCTACATAAAATGACAAAGGATTTTCTGATGCTGAATATCCAACAGATCAATTCTGGTAAGTCGCCTTCATAAACACATTACGACAGTCTATAATTTTAAGGATTTTTTGGGGCAATATTTAGCAAATTGCATAACTACCAACGTGCACAATGTGCTCCATGAACCTTCCTGCTCACCAAGTCTCCCCAACTTTTCTGCAGCCGTTGCTTCCAAAGGGACTAAGCCAAAATTAAAGTCTTAACTTCTGAGCCGGCGATGTATTTTGAATCGCTATTTATGACCTTAATAAACCTTATAATGGTTTTGCAGGTACCATATTTAATACTCTCACTTCTTAATCTGATTTGTGCCACTCTGAACATGTAAAATCAGAGAATTAACTCAACTGGTCAACTAATCCATTACAGAAGCTACTGTGATTAGGTGGGCTCCACTGGGCATAAGAGATTGATCTCGTAGTAAAATTAATCACTTACAGATAGATTTTTTTTTTTTCAAAATGTTATAACTATTTAACTATATAACTCCATTCTAATGAGATTTGAAATGAATACAAAGCAAAGAAGATTTTATTTAGTTTTATGACATGGTATTGAATCTATTCTCATGTACTGCCAGCGTGAAAATGAGCAGTACCCCAGTATGCAGGAACAAATAAAATTATTTGCTTCAAATGACACTTTGGGTCACAATTTTCTCTTAGATGATTGGTATTTTTCCAACCCTAACTATTTCTATGATGAAGAGGCTTGGGAGAAAAAAAAAAGAGGGAAAAAAAATCCACAACAAAACACTTTGGCTGGACATGCTATAGGCTGAATATACTATGGACCCTCCGGCTCCTAATTTCTGAGAGCTACAGCTCCCATTTCTGTATTCTCAGCCAGAAGCACAGCTCAGAGGTAACAACACGTGGCAGGAGGGGACAAGGGGCTTGTCATTTTTCAAATGCTATCAAGGAAAATAAAAACAAGTATTAGTCTTAGTGATACACTTCATTAATCTCAATTTGCAGGATGCTGCGGTGTGTATACAGCGTGCACGGCACGGGCATTTCCATGCTGGAAAGTGAAGTTATGTCCCTTCTAAGCTCAAAGCCACAGGAATTTAGCTTCAGGATCATATACTGACTCACCTTTATGCTCACTTCTCAGAGATAAACACCAGCACGGGGGCAGATCCAGGGGTATCTCAAAGCCCTCTGAGGTTCTGAGCCAGACACAGCAGCAGTAGCGTGAGGGCAGCAGGGGAGTCGCTGTTCCCACATGTGGATCGCTTCCGAGCACGGCAACGAGGCCAGGACACCCTGGAGCGCCCCATCTTCCACACCAAATGCATCACTTGGACTCAATGAATTCAGCTTGCTCTTATGCAGCTGAATATTCCTGCTAAGTGAAGGGGTTGCCACTTAATTGCTGCTGAAACGCACTTGAACTTAGCGAGTCATATCCATGCTCGACAGCACAGAAAGTAGGAATATTCAAAATATAAATCACCTTTTCATAGGGATGAGAGTAAATGATTCCTCTTGAGAATCAACAGCAAACAAACTGCAGGGTTACCTTCAGAAGACACGCTTATTAAAAAGTACACAGCCTCACCAGAATAGCTATTCTGTCTTGAAAGACATTAAAGCCTGAACCACGCAGCTTAACCATTACCCAAATTCAGTGTGGTGTATATTCCTGAGGGATCAAAGAGTAAGCTGTAGCACCTCCATCTCATCGTTTGTGCCTAAAACATCCTTCTGAAGGGAGGTGAGGCTGGAATCTTTGCAAGCATCTGCAGGTCCTCACGGCTGGCCTTCAGCTACACCACAGGTGTCCTACCCTGCTGTCCTCCTCAGCGTGGCAGCTGGCCCAAGTGCAACCAGTCCAGCATACACAAGATTCACCATCCTAAACTACGTACGAAACATCTCCTGTTTTAGCTGTGTACAAAACACTGCTGCAAACCACCAGTTCTGCACCTACAGTAAGAGTTTCTATCAAGCACTTCCAAATCTTGACTCCGCATGGTTTGACCTGCTTGGCAGCAGGAACCACCCAGTGTCTCCTCCAGCGATGCTCCACCATGGAGCTCATCAACAACCCAAGCACACACGTTGGCCCAGGCACCCCCAGCCACCTTGTCTCAAAAGCCAGTGCTCTGGTTCAAACTGACCCATATCTCGCCGTGTGTAGCTGTGGTTGCTCAGGAGAGGAGAAGATCCAACCTGATGCCTTGAGAGTCACCAACGCAGTCGCTTCACGTGCTGTCCATAAAGAGGCCATCAACCTGCCCAAGGGCACCCTCCCTACACGTTCTTTAAAACGCTACCTCCTCCCCACATCCCCAAAACTCCATGGGTTTTGACCTTCCAATCCAAACTGCATTTTGTGCAGCATATATGTTGGCTGGAAAAAAAAAAGTTTAGATTAATCACAGGCAGTACGACTTTTGATTATGTTTTAAGTGACAGCTGATGGCAAAGATTTTTTTAATTAAAATGAGAAAGAGCCTTGAGTGTATGTTACCATATCTAATTATTGCGGATTAAACTGACATCTTGATATTTTGCATCTGTTTAGTTTAAAAAAAAAAAAAAACAAAAAAAACCCACCACGATGAATTATCAAGTCCTGAGCTTTTAGGCACCATATTGACACTAACATTTTTAAGTTTCAAGCAAGTCTCTGGAGATTTAGAAGATTCCAGCAAAGGTCAAGCTAGCTAGCACTGTAAGGAAGTAATATCCATGCAATCCACTGTATGTAATCCACTCTTTGGATTTTATAATGAGATCTTTAGTAAATATTTATTTTTTTGAGTAGGTCAGGCAATTCGTTTTTCCCCATAAGCAACTTAACTCATAAATCTCACTTTAGAGTATTTTGACGACAAATGCACATTGCTGTAAGAAACAAATGGTTTGCTTAAAAACAAACAACTGATTTTTTTCTTCAAATGAAGCCATACTTCATTTAGCATTTGACTATGATCTATCACGTGGCATCATCCACTTTTCAAGTCCAACTTGCATTTAGTGTTATGCTGTGTTCTCTGCAGGTACTGAAAACTGGGCAGCCTTGATGATCGCTGGGCCAAGGCAGCTACCTGACAATTTGAATGATTACAGACTGGAAAAGTTTTTTGCCCCCTCTATTCATGGGCCAGTAAATGGAAGTTAATTCTCTTCAAGGAGTAGACAAGGGAAAAAAAATACTGAATTTTTCCAGACAGCATTCACAGTAAAAAGGGCAAGAGCTACATTTTCTAGAGTCCAGCAACAGTGCACGCATTGCATAAGAGAAAAGGCAGCCCTCTACATTATGTAATCTTGTAAATAGCATTACTCTACCAAATCCCCTCACATTTCAAGATTCATAATCAAGTTTTTGCTCTTTTCTTAAATTCCTCCTTTAAAAAGGGTGAGGCTTTCCATAAATACTTTTAACAAGAGTCAACATCAAAAAAAAAATCCAAGAAAATAAATTTTTGGATTTGTTTTTCCAGCTTTTTGCATCTCTGGACAGCCTTATTCCATTGGCAGACGTAACATTCCTAAGGCACAAAAATGATTATGGCCAACTTTCCTTGTTCTTCGAAGACTTCATATTTTATTCTCTTAAAAGTTGTTGCGGTTTTCTTTTTACCTTAAAAACAGTTGACCATTTTGGGGTTTCTCTGCAGGCAATAGCTTCTACAAACTCGTTTCAGCTAGTGGGACAAAAGGGGTTTAGGCACCTCAGGTACAAGAATATGCCTATAAAGATAATTTGCAGAGACAACATTTCTTTGTTGTGCAGCAAAATAGACACAAGCAGCAGCTAATCCATTGTATTTTTGCTTGGTGAGTAGGTAGAAAATAACTACACTAGGAGAGGAAGAAACTGCAATAACAACTGCAAAAAATAAAACAGAAGCTACCTCTTAAAGAGAAGCATGCATTTTTTTACTTGAAATTTGATTTCAGGGAGAAAGTGAGCTTGCATCTTGACTGTTTTGAGACATGCTGCTATTTTGTTATCCAAAGCTTGGGGCACATGGAGCTCTTCCCTGTGTTTAGTGGCATAGCTCATCATCAAGTCCTGCAAAAGCAGCCTGGGGCACTGTGTGAGAAGCAGCACTCAATACAAGCCACAATTAGAGGCCAAAGACATTCAGATCTTCCTAAAAACCAAAGGAAAACCTACTCCAACACCTCTGCAATTCAGGAAACAGGGAGTTTAACATTACGCTGTTTAATCACGCTTTGAAATTTATTTTGATTTCTTGGTTTGTTCTTAAAAAAGAAAAAAAAAAATCAGCCTGCATACCAGTTATCAAGAGGTTTATATCCCACCACTTGCTCAAGGCCAACCTGTGGGGGAACCTCACCAAAACTAGAACAGACCTGTGGACGTGCAGCAAGACAAAGCAGTACACAGACAACTCTTCCAGCTCGATTAAATGTTACTCACCAGTTTTCTCCCAGTTTGCTGCTCCTTAGCTGCATTATCACCCCTTTGACACCGAGTCACCTCCTTCTCAAGGGTGCCATAGCTCCTCCTTGTTACTTTGCAAGTGGAACCTGACATTTTGTTTTTCCTTGCGTCTCAGTTTCACTGTCACTCAGACCTTTAGAAATGGTTGATGTTGTACTTTAATCTATTCTCATAATGAAATTTAAATACTAGGAACATGATTCAAATCACTCAGATAGTTCCCTTGAAACTCCTTGCCAATATGGATTATCAGTCATAGTTTTTTCCTCTCTTAACCAGCCCCTCATCCTCAGTATCAATCTCTAATATAATTGATTGTTGCTCCTCTCTTACTGTAATAAAAGAAATTTTAAAACTATGTCCTGGGGAATGACGACA
This sequence comes from Nothoprocta pentlandii, assembly GCA_013398315.1. NCBI lineage: Eukaryota > Metazoa > Chordata > Aves > Tinamiformes > Tinamidae > Nothoprocta > Nothoprocta pentlandii. The sequence continues at coordinate 75,365 of VZSG01000082.1, forward strand.
TGGAGCAGAAGAACAGTACAGGTTATCTATCGTTAAGATAATAGCAATAAGACAAGAATATTCAGGTAAGAAAACAAAAGGTGGCCATTAACCATACCAGGATCTCACAGTGGTCTCTTAGAGGTCCCATCTCATGCTCTGCCTGACTCACCACATAGCCAAATGTCCTCTGGGGGCCCCTGAGCACACGAACAAATACACGGGAGCTCTGTAATACATTGCCTGAACTTGGGTTTGGACACAAGGCTCCCTGTTTCAGCACTGGGTTTGATTCTAAGCACACAGATCATCCATTCCTGGAAAATTGCACTCGGCGTGTTCTCCAGGTCATACAACCATGGAAGGGACAGTTCCTGCTGTATCCAAGGTAACAGCCACACCAGGAAGATACTGAGAAAGTCAGAAGCGCGTTCATAGGAAGCACCAGGGATTATTACTTACCAGTCATTGATCTGCAGTAAACCATCTGCACTAATCACTCTGTAATACGCTGGTTATTAGCATCACGCCTTCTTGGTAGCAATCAGGACTGAAAGAGCAAACCCACCAATGCCACCAGTAGGAAGCCTTCAAAATCACAGACTCTAAAAACAGCAGAGCAGTTTGGTTCCCACTTAACTTAGCTTTGAGTTTATTTCTATCCAGCAAGATAGCAGTGAAGATGCAAAATTGCCTTCCCTGGTGACTCACTTTCCCCAATGGCGAGAACCATGTACAGAAGATTAGCTCGTGTTCATACTCCCCACAACCCTTCAAAAAGTTCCAGTCTATGCCCTGAGGCTCCCTCCCACACATACAGAAACCTCCTCCAAAATGACCCAAACAACCCGAACCACAGAGGGACACACAGACCTCAGCGGGCACCCACGGCTGCGGGCTCCTGTCTTGTAAAATCTCACTAGTTCTGCCTTGATCCCCATGTTGAAGGGCCAGAAACACGATGTTCCTGCAGGAGCCCACTTAGGTTTGCCACAGAGCAGTCAACACGGCCTTGGCACGCAGCAGAAGACACGATTTGGTCGTGCTTTGCTTTGCTGTGGAGAGCACTGCTGCAGGATCGCCCTCAGGGCTGCCTCAAAAGTTTGGTCACAGAAGTCCAAGAACCTCCTTTGAGGTTGAGTTCAATACCCGTGGGTTATATCTACTGTATTAGCAAGCTGACCCAACACTGAACCTTCTCTCCTCAAATTACATTCATTTAATCTCCGATTTTATATCCCTTTTCTAAAGGAAATTGAAGCTTTTAAAAATATAAGATGGAATCTAAAAATAACACCCACACTGAAAAAGCAGCGAAATCTGTGTGCCCGTCATTTACTCTTCACACCGCAAAACTGTTCCCTTGGGATTTAGATTCACGTGGCAAACAACTATACTATCATTTCTGGTACATAAGACCAAAGATACTGCAAAGCACTTCATCATATACGGGGCAAAAATATATGACATGAAAAAGAAAACATGAGGAGCTGCTGATTTCTCAAGTCACCAGCACCTTCAAGTAGACCAATTTTACTGTTTCAGAAACACGTCCTGAACTACAGAATTTCTCTCTCAAACTTGCCACGGATTCTGGCCTGCCAAACCTAAGAGGATTTGAACATGCTATTGAAAGCTTTTCATCAGAGGAACACACACATCTGATAAGGTGTCTGGCTGCAGTTTGTATTCAGTACTACTAAAATAAAAAACGATGGTTGACATGTTGAATAGAGGGAAAAAAAAGAAAATATGACTGAGGAAGCAGCAGGTTTTACAGGCTTGCATAGTGCTTCCTCCCTAATACGTTCTTAGACACTTCAATGTGTAAGTGTGCTTTTAAATAATGTCATTCTTCAGCTTTGCTTGACCAGGTTACAGGATGAGCCACCGGCTCCTCTTGCTCCTCCAGGGCTGCCCTTTCCAATCGGACCCCATTTATACACCCTTAACCCAGGGCTCAGGACCAAGTGGGCAGAGAGGGGTCTCAAGCCTGCATGAGCTACAGCAGCTTGGGAATGGATGGAAGAACATCAGGATTTTAGTACTTTATACAATGAAGTCTCTCCTTAATCCAAGAGACTTAAAAATGTCCTCGCAGTGGGTATATGAGGCAGCAACATCATACCAAGGAACAAGGACAGGCTCTATCCTGGATCACGCACACGGTTATAAATGAAAGTTGTAGCTACCTATTCAACTTGATCAACTTTTCCCCACATCAGACCCAATAGCAAAAATAGACTGTACTTGCTAAGCTGTCTGATGAAATCAAAACACCATCAGCTAAATAATACTACAAAATATTTTGAGCTAGATTGGTGATAAGCTCGGGCAGAACAGGATCTGTCTCGCAGCGCTCGCAGATCCAGGACTATTGGAGGCTCTTCTGTGCTCCAGATTGTAAGGGGACTACAAGAGGGCCGGGCAAAAGGGATTTTATTTTTGGTTAGTGCCCATCTCAATAGCAGCCCATTTGGGAAACCATAATTTGCTTTGAATTATTTCAGTGAACACGCTTCCATGAAGTGCGTTGATCCTTCAGGATTTCTAATTAACTAATAACAAGGGATGTTACAAGCAGTCAAATGCATACAACTATTTCTCCAACAATTTATCACTTGGATTGATGCTCAGCCTCCTTCCAGACTTTGCAAGTCTCCAGAGCCCCCAGCATCCCTGTGGTGCCGCCTCCAGCTGCTCTTCCCTGGGTTGGGACAAGAAAAGCAGAAAGGTGAATGCACATTTTTATTTTTTCCCTCTCATCTTTTTTCAGCTGTTGAATACAGCCATGATTTCTTAACAGAAAACTTAGATCTGTTTCTTTTAAAAAACAGATAATGCTTTTCTAGATAATGTGCTGCTTTGGACCCTTAAAAGGAAGGGCACGTGACTATTTGGAATTCAGATGAAAAAAGTTATGAAGCTCTCAAATCTGCTTCTATATCGCTGTCATGGGTCAAAGAATAATTAAGAAAAAAAGAAAAAAACATTATTAATACTTGCAAACATATTCAGGAGATGAGGTTAATCTCCCTCCTAATTTCTCTAGCTACTGTGTAAGATGGCAGAAAAAAAAATGCACACATTTTTGACCGAAGTTTAATTGTATATATTTAAGCACAATTTGCTGGCTCACAATACTGGTTTGGGCTAGAGCAAATATTGCATTTTAAAACTTTATGGAACTAATTTATAGTGTATGGCAGGCACAGACTTGATCTCCTGGCAGCAAAATTTTATGTTTCCATTTCAGCAGTACTGCCTAACACAATAATATCAGGCCAGCAAATCTTAAATATAAGTTAAGCTAACATGATCCATTGCCTTATAAAGCAAGAGTACCCTGTGGAGTCATGCTGAATATGCCAAGCGATTTTTCAAAATTTAATCATCCTAAATGTCAGATAAAGGTGCTTTTGCTGTCATTCTTTAAAAGGAGGGAAAAATCTGAGTGTGCCTTCAAGTTATACGGAAAGCTGCTCAAAAATAGCTATGTTAAAATATCAATCTGCTGTTTGCTAAGCGTATGGAAGGAAATATTGAAATGTTTTATTGCAAAATAAAGAATTGCGTATTTTTTTTCCAATAAAGATCACCAGTTTTTGCATCAATATAGATATTACTGTTTCCTTCCAAGATCAATTTATCTTTTGATATTGTTTCCACCGCAGCTATTGCGCCGTGACAGCGCTGGCATTCTGAGAAGTGCTTCAGCATGCCTCGGATCAAACTTCTGTTGACTTTCTGCTCAGTTTATCAAACAACCAAGCGGGCAGGTTTCTGCAAGCACTCGCCTCTTGACTGATCCCACAGTGCGACAGCAGTCGATAGAAAGGCTGCTCACGACAAGGCTGCAGGGGAATATGTGATATTGTGGCAGCAAGTTGCTTAGGGTCGAGCAGAAAATGTTAGCTGAATTTTACCTGAATATAAGTTTTTTTTTTTTTGTAGAACAGGTTATCGCAGATACTTAGGACGCGTCTCTCCTATAGGCTGAGCTTATTTCTTTTTTACATTTATTTTACAATTTCTCCTTTAGGCAGAGCAAATATCGTTATAGAAGATAATTAAGTGAAAAGAATAACCAGCACCTCCCAGAAAGCATGGAAAGGTTACAGCTAGGAAAATGATTAAAGCCTCTTTAAACTCTGAAGAACAGGCACCACCTGTGACCTCTGGTAGCGTGTAGGCATCTGGGTGCATCTAGTCTCCTCCCCATCTATACTAGTGTCATTTAGAAAGAAACTACTTTTCCACACTTGCTCTTCACACACTCTTGCATGAAGCAAACTTTTCCTCATGTTTTAGCAGGGAGCAAAAAGGTTTGCGGTTTTCAGAGTAAGTCATCGGCTACTTAAATCTTTTTTTATTATTACTCTTTTCCTCAAATCACTAACAGATGCTCAGAACAAGGCCTAAAGGGGGGTGGTAAATGAGGAGATCAACCCCTCTCATCAAGGAGACCCCACCAAGAGATGAGCTTTGCTCCAGTGGGCAATGGATGCAGCTCCATGACCATGAGAAAGGCATGAAAGGCAACTCCACAAGCTGTTTCTGTGTTTTCCTTGGCAAAAAAATACTTAAAGATATTAATTGGCATGTTGTAAAAATCACTGCTTTCTTGATAATTTGCAGAGGGAATATAAGAGTCCAGAGTGTGGAGGAGCAGGGGGAAGGGAAAAATCGTGGCAGCAGCAGCACCTCGGAGGCTGTCAGCTGTCAGAATGAGCAGCTCACTCAGCATGGCAAAGAAAGGAGTTGATGCCCGACTGCTTTTTCTACTAAGCCTACAAATTACTTGTCAGTTGATCTTTTTAAAAATTACAGTCTTAATTTTCCTCTTCGCAGTTACACTACTACTAATTTGGATTTACTCGTCCTAATAACTTCTGCCCATGGAGCTCGTCTTCATCACTTTTATTTTTCTCCTGTTGATGTTCCTCTCACTTTAAAGGGAAGCCAGAAAAGAAACTTAACGAAATGCACGAGAATTATGCAACCATGCCTCAATCTCAGTTTTTGGACAACATTGCCAGTGCCTCCCTCCCGTTTGCCTGGACAGCTCATGCTACTCATCCTGCTGCAGCTGCATCAAGCTCCTCACTCCAGGTTCATTACTGGAAGTTGCTGCACTGCGAGATGAAAACTACAGATAATAAAACTCCACATGTTCATAAGGTAACAAACCTAGGTATTTAACATTTCTAAGTAACATACTTGGACCATCCAAGACCAAAAGTAGTTCCTAGCTGATCAGCAATGAGTTTAAAAACATGATCTTGCTATGAACAGCCTGAATTTACATATAAATGGTGGCACACATACGCACAATCAAATACATTGTACAGTTACATAAATTTATACTGGTATACACTGGAGGCGGAAAGAAAAGGAAATATTTCAAGACAAGTTTTTCTATTAACCCTTCTGCCAGACCTTGTCTTTCAGCTTACCCAACAGCTCCTGGAGCTTTACCCTGCCCTTTGCCTCCAGCTTAGGATGCGAGGCAGCGAGCTAACCCACAGCAAGGACAGCAGTCCTGGAAGAGCAGCACTAATGAAGGCAGGACACTGAGCAAGACCTAAATACTCAAGATGTGAGTTAGAGGCAGCAAAGATGTTTCCTGAGAGCTGTGGCAGACAGCCTGGCTTAGCACCTTCGAGGATGGGCAGCCTGACGGGCTGGTGGGACAGCCTGAGTCACGTCACCAGCAGTGACTTGAGGACCACGACCAGGTCTCCTTTGGAGAAGCCAGTTCCTTAGGTGTCCAGCCTTGTGATCTCATTGGCTTTCTGCTAAGGATTACGTGGGCCGGTAAATGTTGGAAATTCATGTAAAAAGCATGAGCCAGAGCAAAGTGAAAGCCCCATCCACCATCACACGCCACTACAGCAGTCAATTCAAGGGGAAAAGCCACTAGTCTGGAGTTATTTCTCAGAAAACTTCATAGTTTTAAAAAAGGCCAAGTTTTTCTAGACAACACTCTATCCCTTCCTAAAAACACATTTTTACTGTAAGTCTTTTGAACCAAATATTTCCTCTTGAAAGTGATTTGCATCCCTCAAGGTCATAATAGAAGAACATGCACCAGTATTTCACCATAAAGGTCTTGAATTAAAACAACATAAATAAAATAGATCTAGAGGTCTAAATCTTACCCAGAGTCTAAATGAAACAGGTATGAACGTACATGTCTATTAATGCTGATTGTTTCAAACTGTGAGAACTTGCTTCTAAAATATCCAAGCTGAAATATAATATTCCCTATGCTCCTCCTCAGAATTGCTTGTGGTTCATTTATTTTAGGAAAAAAAAGTAAATGTCATAGCCCCAAATTTGTAAAGTGATTTGATATAACACCTTGTAGGGAAGAATGGCCTCATAATTCTGAACTGTATCAGATTTTATAATAGAAACCACATTAAAGCTATATGAAGCTTGAGTGCATGTGTCTTCAATTGAAAATATAGGAGTTAAACAGAAGGTAATTATTTCTTTACACAGCTCTCACACACAACATATCCTAGTAAGATAGGCAGAAACAGGGCACATACAAAAAATAAAATCAAGATAGAGAATACAGAGTGGAGGAATCCACCTGGAAGCACCCTGTGAACTGAGGCAGTGATGCCACAGAGCTGTTAGTTGGGCAAGGCCTTCTCCCCAAGCACCAAAGCAGCTCGCACACTAAGAGCTTCCTCCACCAAAGGAAACACAAACTCACCATTTCAGGAGGCTACCAAGAGGGTCTTCAGGAAAGACAGAAAATCCTGCTGAGTCTGTTCTTCAAAACTTGCACTTTCCACAAAGAGAGGAAATTTCTCCTGTCCTGCATTTTGAGTCACATCTAACTCGAGGAACATCTAGAAGAAATAAAAGGCAGACAGTTACAAAACAGGGCAGACCTCTACAGATTCATGAAAACAAACATCTAAACTTTGATATTTTACCTGCCTTAACACCATAAAGATTTCTTCAAACCACGATATAAAGCTTAATTGCTAGAAGCTTCTCGTTTCTACTAGCTCCTCAAAAGACCCTTTCATATGACAAGTCAATGGGCTTCCTTGATTGATGCAATCTGCAGCTCAAAGCTGGGGAGAATTGGAGTAAGTGGAAGCAGTCCCTCTTGGTTAGGTGATAACAGCTTCAGCTACTTCATCACGAATATTCAGATACCCCAAGGCTTTCCTGCTTGTAAACCGCTCAGAGTTTTTAGCCAGTTTAATCTTCTGAGAGTTTTCACTTATAGCTTAATCACTGGAACGAAGTCCGTGAAGCTGTGATGTAGCTTCACTTGGGGAAAATCCTTACAATATTTCAAGAAGTGCTTTATACAACCAAACTAATGCATCACAAAAATATGTATATATACACACACACACATATATATACATATATATATAGGTATTTGCTACTGTTGTTTCTGCAAAGGAGAGTGCTAGGAAAAGGTTTATTCTGCTAGAGAAGAGAAGGAAGAAAGAAGAAGGCAAATGAATGACTTAAGGCTACACAAAAAGAATTTCAAGTACCGTATGCAACTCAAATGCCAAGTAAGGAATCCGAGGTTCCAAACCACCTGCAATACAAACTCGAGTGGCAAAAATGTAGTGACCATGTCCCGTACCATCAAGGTTAGGAGCCAGCAAGGAGGGCTTGGACACTTCTGAGTTTAAGCGTTCTCCTTTAGACATCTTGTACTGAAGGTGAAGGACATAGATCAGAACAACCGGCCCTCCAACTTTAATGTGCCTGGAGGGAATTGCAAGAGAATTTTACAGTCAGTTCTGCTCTACTACAGATACGTTTCACTCACAGAGATGCTCAAGAATTAGGGCTTTCTTTTTCAGCATTTCAGTAAGATATCTATTGTGGAAAAGTTACCAAACAATGGTCCGACCCAAAATGAGTCTATCCCAGCCCCAAATCCATCCCCCCAAGAAGGTATTATTCTTCATAAAAAGTATAAGTTTTTAGATATTACTTAGGGAGAGCAGCATACTGTGTATTGATAAACCGGACGATATTATAGATATTTTACATTCTGTGCGATACCTAGTTATAACAATGTTGGTGTATTCCCTTTTGATAATATATTTATTTTCACAGTCACTTGCTCTGTCGTTTAGCAAGTGATCTGGGTATAGTTTGTGGTATTATTACCGGCCTGTTAAGCAGATGTAATATTAAGCACTGCAGGAGGCTGCCAAATTGGCAATCATGATGAGTAAATCTCATAATGAAAATTAATTCTCTGGAAGTCTATTAATTTGTATTAAACGGTACTGTGAATATAGCACATCATAGTATGAAAATACATATAGTTCAAAGAATGAATACACGTAACCTCTCCTTCCCATCCTCTCCCTCTCAAAACACTCCTGGCTGGGGAGAAAAATAAAAAATAGCTGGAGTAAATGTCGAAGATGACACAATTTTATATCAGTTTTGTATTTTACTCTCTAGCTTTGCCATAGCAACTATGCTAAATCATCCTCATTTGCCATCGTTAGCTTGAGGGTTTGGCTGTAGAGAAGTTTTGTTTGGTTGGGGTCTTTTTTTTTTTTTTTTTTTTTTTTCTCCTTTTTATTTTTTTTTTTTTTTTTTTTTTCTTTTTTTTTTTTTTTTTTTCTTTTTCTCCTTTTTATTTATTTTTTTTAAATCCAAGTGGAACATGTAGCAAATTCCCTAAGCTGAGGTCAACGTAACCATCTCCGGGCGCCAGATGGGAGTAGACAGTGTCCAAAGACACTGGGTCTACCCAGATGTCTGTCCTTGCACCAAGGCACATGCACATGAGGAGTACAGAAAGGAGTTCCACAAGGGAGAGGGTTTGGAGACCAGGCAGGATGGGGTTACATTGTATTCGGGCCCTTTTTCCCTCCAGCCAAGGTCACATTTCGTCACAGCCACAGCCAGGTGGAGGACCTGAGTGCAGAGCAATGCACAGCACCTGCAAATTGAACTATACACAGGCTGCAATCCCATTTATTCATTTTTTGCCCTCGTTTGGGACTGAAAGTTAGGGCAGCTTTGTCTTAACTTATAGCTAAATTCCCATATTCTCCATGAATTCTCAATAGATGCTTACAACATTTGATTGTGAACAATGTGCCAAACATAGAAATCAAAAATTTTCTCCTGGGAATAGCTATTCTTTCATGCAGAGAATGAGAAAGATTATTTGTTAAAGAATGATTAAAAAGGAATATCACATTAATTGAAGCAACCAGAAACCTCGTATTTAACTCAAAACAGTCATGAATTGTGACACCAGTAACACTGAGTACAGCTTTGAAATACTCACTAGTAATTATGCTGATCTTAGCTGCATTTGAGAGGAAAGCCACATCCTGAACTATGAGATTACTCCACTTACACAAATAACTTCTGTACTTCTGTCACTGTAATGTCATGCATCAATGTACATAACCATAAAAGTTGGATAATGAATTTTAGTCCTGGTACCACAAGATCAAACCAACTTGTTAGTTATCTCTCAGCCATCACACATTTATCTCAAATGACACAGAGCACATTCCCACTTCCCCCCTGCACTTAAATTAATGACTAGAGCAGAGCTGCAACTTCTGGTAACGGCAAGAATTACTAAAAATGTAGCTTGTTTAAATGAACCGTGCGACCATTCCTCAAACAGAAAGTTCAGTTGCAAAAAATGCCAGCAATTTCACACACTTTATATCCTTGCAAGACAAAAGCGCAGAACTTCCCACTTTCAAATTGTATTTTTCACGTTCAGTTTAACTTCTGAAAATGTTGAAGGGTTAAAAAATTGTCTTTTCAATCAAGTACATTGTTTGCTCTGTTCTGCACTACCTCACAGTTTTGAGCTGTTATGAGGAACAGGACAGATGACTGGGTGCTGTTTGCAACACTCTCCGTGGTTCACTACTTACCCTGCTGTTAGGCAGAGCTCCCCGGACTGCCAGCGAGCGCAGCTCTAGTCAGAGGGTCACCAGACCAAAGATTCTCCATTCAAGTTGGCGGCATTAGTCCTGTTACTTAACCTACTTGACAAAAATTGTCTCTGTGTCCACAGAGGATATTCTGCACAAAGTGATGAGTACGTAGGCACCTGCATCCTTGAAACACTGACATGTGATTTGCTCCACCTGTGAAGATAATGATGGACACACACTAGGTGATTGCAGCAGTAACACAAACCACATTCCCCCCTCTCCATTACTGCTCAACTTCTCAGCTCATGTTCTGCACTCCAAGGCTTGGCCAGGAAGGCAAAGATCAGGTTTCAAGGAAAGACCTCACATTTCATCTTGCCATGTTTGCAACAGGAGCCATCGAGTATATTCCTTGTCATCACATTGCAGTGACTGATTAATTGTACCTTGGGGAGCGATAAGGATCACAACGAGTTTGAAGTATTACTTTTGTGGTTAACGTGTTTTGACACTCCTTTGGGACTCAAGAATGAATCTCCAGGTTTTAATCTACTGCCACCAATTTGTAAATAAACTCTCCCTATATTGCAGAGCTTCATGGCAAAGTGTAAAAATCCTTTGTTTATTACATTTCCTTACAGAAAAATACCCTTTAAATTTGAATAATAATATTTAGAGAAAAACAACACAGCAAGCTCCAGTTTGAATGGAGAGTATTCCAGAACAAAATACTGTGCTTAAAAAGTCAGGCTTCTTTGCAATAGGAAGTCAAGAATTCACGAGAAGATCTTGGAAGAGGACTGGCTCCAAGGAAGTCTGCCTCCTGCTCTCTCAGCTTCTCTTTCTTCTCCTTAATTTGCCTTACTTTACCCAATCCCTTAAACTCAGCGTTAAAAACGTTTACTCTTTGTACCTCATGCATATAACGCAGCAATACCCAGTTAACTCTTAGTAACCTCCACTCATCCCCAACTCCATTTATTACAAATGCCCTTCCCAGAGTCAACTGTTCGTTAAGAAGTCAAGCAGAAAGCCTAAAACTCACTCAAGCCCCAACTCCAACATCCAACCCAGCTGAGTCCCACAAACCTGGTAGCCATTAACCACCACGCAAAATATGTTTGCCTTCCCTGGAGCCAAAATGATTCTGCAGCACCATCTAGTGAGATGACATCACTCGCCACCAGGGAATTTCCCACTCCCGAGGAATACCGATTGCCAGGCTGGAAAAGGAAAGGTGCAAGGGTTTGAAAATCCCACCCCATTCCACCCAAGCTAGGAATGTGGGGAAATGAGTACAGGATTTACCAAGCTCCTTCAATTCCAGCTTCTTTTACCCCCACAGCAAACAAATGTGGGAGGTCTAGGAGGAAGCCAAAGAGCAGCGAGTTCTTTAGTACTTATGTCTGTAGAAAAATTTCCTCTGAACTCCAGCGGTGATCGGCTTATTGCATGAAGTATGAAATTTGATTATCCTTCTATTAGCTTGCATAACCACAAAGTTTGGTCAATAGTCAGGAAATCCTAATTTAATGGAGATTTGTTTGTTCTAACACTCCCTCCAACTAAGCCAGTAAAGAAGAAAAATTAGACCTAAGCTGATTTTCATTGGCTTAGGACAACAACACAAGATGGATACACCTGTTTAGAGAAGACATTTAGTATAAAGGGTAAATAAAAAATAACAATTTAAAAAAAAACACTAAATATTTAAGCAATTTAATTACTCTGGAGGACAATAAGTTCCTCAAGCAACCCATGGAGTGCATCGGTGCAGACCTGCCCTTCCAGCCAAGCCCTGCCCCAGACACACATACACATAAACTATGATTACACCAAATGATTTCCTAGGAAACAGGCATAAAAAGTGGTACTCTAATGTTTTAAGAATTATTCTGGCAAAGAAGGCAGAAGAATAATTGAAAGCTATGCTTTAACTAGTGAAAGTTGCATTGTGTGCATAATCCTAAAAGCACTGGGAAAGTTATAAACTGAGACTAGGCAAATTCACCACATGTTGACATTGCTCAGGGTATGAAGCTACTAAAGTGTTTCCCCTGGGAAAACCCCCAGCCTTCTATCTCTAAAGTAGGTAGAAGTTTCTATTTGCTAGTTTCTTGAAGTAACTATTTGTTTGCTAAAAAGAAATAAGATTATAAACACTACCAGCTGCCCCAAGCCACCAAGCTTCAGAATGGCTTGCTTTCCATCAAAGTTTTCTTTTTTTTTTTTTTTTTTCCCTCTCCTTTTTTTTTAATTTAAGCATCACGGCACCTGCAACCCACCATTCCCAGGCTCGGTTGCTTGGAAATGACTCTACATTACCAGCTCCGACAGGTTATCAGCTACGTAAGTGAACTGACCTTCTTCTAGATGGCTCAGTTGTTCACCCGGAGAGAGCTGGAGCTTTTAGAAGGCTGCTGATATTCTTGAGCCCCCGCTACACAATGCAACCTAATCAGGTCAAACGCTCCCCACCTGTCCCACACTTATTTCAGGTGGCTGTTCACTCTCCATTTTCCCTTTTGGTTCATGAACAGTAAAGAAAAGCCTGAGGATGTCTATTGAAAAGGCAATAGTGCCAGTCAGTTTCAAGGTTTTAGCTAAGCTTGGAGCAACCAAGCCCAGAACAGAAAAGCTTTTGCTCAAATCTGTTCTCTGGTGGAAAATAACCTCAGGTTTACCGGACCGTGTTTTAGATTAGCCCTTTTGCAGAAGCACTGCTGAACTTTTAAGTGCTGGAAATGGAGAGAAAGAAAGAAAATTTCATATCAAATTTGCTGTGTCCAAAAGATTAACTTTTTGTGTTTACTGTAAGCCTGCTGGCTGAAGTTGTCATAATTACAATCTACAAGCATTTAATTAGGTTTAGAAAACACTTCCAGCAGGAAACGAGTGCAGCAGAGCGGTGCAGAAAGCCCCGAGCAGGCACTGAACCAGCTGAGGGCATCTCGGAGCTGCACGCTCCAGGGACAAGCACGTGGCATCTGATTTATGGTTCCTCATATATATTAGTTACTACTTAGAAGCGGAAACACATCGCCGAAAAAAACTCATTGAGCACTATAATTCATATAATGTTAACTTTGGCAAGTTAATACCCCTTGTATTTAAAAAATGCACAAAATAATAATTGCAAATTTGGCTTTAACAGCTGTATCTTGGCCACTCCAAGCAAGTAACAGGCCGTGGTGGTGAAAAAAATCATTAGTGAGTGGTGTTTGCAGCACGCAGTCCCATCGCTGCAAAGCCATTACCATCCTGTGACACTCCTAAAAAGCTGGATTCTGTCATTCTGCCTGTATTAAGCAGCTCTCTACTCCCTCAACGTCAATGAGACAACCCCACAGCAATTTAAGGAGTAATTTTGAGTATGGGCTTTTCTCGAAGACAGGCATTATTTGGGGCACCATCTCCCAGCACCTTCAGTTATCTTTTTTGACACTGACTCGAATTATTTCCTGATGGAGCCACATGTTGGACTTTTTAGGCAATCTTTGGTACTTCACTCTATTAAAAATAGTGCCTCAAACTTCCTAAAGGCTTCTGAAATTTTCCAGTAGAGACAGGTTCAGCATTTATTACTGCTCTTTGAATGACCACAGAAGCACACTTGTAAGGAAGGGGTATTGCTCTCCTGCCATACACACAGCTTGCAGGGGGAAGCTCAGCAGATTTTGCTCAAAGTCAGGAAATTAAATATGTGCACCAGCAGCAAGAGGCGGTCTGGTCGGACACCTCGCCAAATGCCAGAGGGAAAAATTAACCTTTTGAAGCAGGTGCATTAATTGTATGCACTAATATCTAATGATAAAGTGTCCCCACAAGCCTGACCCACGTGTGGCTGCATCATTCCCTGGCTCTGCAAACCCAGATGCACAAACATGGTCTGCAAGGATGGCAGATAATCCAAGATAATCCAACTGCTTCCACTGCGGTGCTCATGTCCTTCAAAAGCACGAGCTGGTCTGTGAGGATCAGGCAGTTCAAATTATCCTCAGAAATCCTAAAATGCCCTTTTTTTTTTTTTTTTTTGAGGTGCTAACTACCCCCTAGATTAAAATATCCCAGCAAGACCAGACACCTCCATATTTCTTCCCCAGAAACGTGATAGCTCCATCGCTCACTCCATCCCACAAGGCAACAGGCAAGGAATTATCTATTAGTTGTCCTCTGCTCGTCCAGCATCGCTGCTGGCATCCCTGCCGCTGCCATCAATCAAGGCACTAGGAAAATGTTCCAGGTATCCTTACTATAAGGCTCCGAGGTTAGACCTTACAATCAGGTTCTCCAAGTGCAAGGCAGCTTTCTGCTTCCCCAGAAAAGGGAACCTGGGAAAATCTGTCCCTTGGGAAGAGAGCAGAGCCTAACGAGCAAGACCCACAATTCCCGATCCCTGCATGCAGAGTAATCTGGCTTGACACGTTCAACCATGTGTATTTTCAGGACATCTCAGCTATCTGATGACACATATGGATGGCATCATCAGGCTCAAGCCAGTGCCTAGCAACCAAGTGCTCCGAGTACAACAGTCACTACTAGTATTTTGTGATAATTTCAAAAGAAAGCACAGGGATCAGATGGATTTGATGTCTTAGTGCCGTGGCAAAGCACAGCAGTCAGGACTCAGTTATCTTGGAAACCCAAACCACACACGATTTCTCAAATAAGCCTCTAGTATGGACTACCTGCAGTATTTTAATAGCATATATATATATATATGCACTATATGCTATGCTATTATGCTATATATGCTATATTGGCTTCAAATGTTAATAAGTAAATAACCCAAACAGTGCCCAGACAGTTTGCTTGCCCTGCTCTTCCAAGTTATTCTGCAAATATTCTTGCCCTGACCAGCATCATCATCTTTTAAATGATCTCATTGCAATGCAAGATGTACTGTCTACATGCCTGGCAACATATAGTATTGGGAAAATAATTGTTTTTTCAATGACATTCTATTTGCAATTGCAAATAAATGCAATTGCAATAAACGACAAGAATAAAATATCAATTGTTAGAAGCTTTATGTAATTTACTTCCCAAATGGTCAGATAGCAAAAGTCACAGTGGTAACACAAAGTAAGTTTGGAAGTTTCAGATCTACCTCAAAATTAAATAATCTGAAATGTTTCACATAGGAAAATAATAAACAGTGATTGTAATATCTTATAATCTTATATCAGCCACAGGAACCTACCAAGATCCTCTCAAAGAGGACAGTTGAAAACACTACTGTCCATAACCATAGCACTTGATAAATATCTTGTTCACTCAAGGACTGAAACACCCCTACACATTTGTCATTAGGGCATAACACTCCTCTAAGAGCTACAAATGAGGATATTCATCCACTTGGTAATTTTTAAATAAAGCAAAAAACATCTTTGAGGAACAAAACACTTCTGTCTGAAAGGGTTCAGATGAAGGGCAGGAATTGATCTGCAGTTTTGCAACACCTTTTTTCCCATGGTGAGAGAAGTTTTCATGGGAGCAAATTTCTCTCTTCCTTAGACACTACTCTGGAAGATAGGCAAGCACACAGTCAAATAAAAGTCCTTAAAAGCTGGATATGAGGAGGTAAAACATACCAAAAAAATGACAAAAAGATTCAGATTCACTTCTATTGGCTTAATAACAGCACAGGAACCGATGCTGCAGATGCATCCTGACCATGAAGCAGGTACTGCGCGCTGCCATCCTGCTCTACAGTCCACAACTTTGCTGCAGTGGTGGCACCTCTCCTCGTTACTCACGTTTGCTTTGCAGCTACTACACGAGTCCAACGACGCTGCCTGCCTTAGGCGTGAGCTTTGGCGCCCCGAGCCATCCCTGCGGGAAAGCTCCTCATTCCAGCCCCGGGAATTGCCCCAAGCTCCTGGTGTTTTATAGCAAACGCAGCCGCTTCCTTGAGCCCAATTGGAGGTGGGATGGAAACTGCAGCGACAACCACACACAACAGGGGGGAAAAAAACACAGCCAAAGACCAACGCTCGCGTGGGAAATATCCTGAAAGGGGAATTTTACAAGGGACAGACTCTGCGGGCAGGAGCTGCTGTTTACAGATTGCTTTACAAATGCTAAATGGCAACGGGTAAATGAGCTATCAGCTCCTGTGACACTGCTCAGGTGAAGCCAAATGCCATTCCCCACAACGCCACAGACACCCTCCCGCATGTTTTGCTGTTGATCTTTAGCTTAATGACACTGTCCTAGGCTATATTTCTTTTTGTTTTGATCGGCAGTAAAACAAGAGAAAAAGTGGGGGGAAAAAAGGAAAAAATTGTCAGCTTATTACAGCCGGTGTTCACAATATAGGCTGTATAAGGCACTGTCCAGAAATCAGTTGTTATTAATGTCTAACTTAAATATCATTCATTGCAGTTTGGTAAGTCTTCTGTACTAATTGGAAACAAATACCCAACGTGAAACATCATTATTCACTCTTTATGCTCAATTTGCTTACAATTTGGAAACAAATATAATTTGTTCCTATTATAAACTTACACACTCTTTAGATCATTTCCCTGAGGAGTCTTGAAACTCAGACACTGATGGATTTGCACTCAAACCTCCAGCCCTGTGGTTTGGTACATTCAATTCTTACAGACTTCACTGCCTAATGACTACAGAACACACACAAAACTCCACAATAACAACTTATCAACACAAACATTTTGATTGCTATTTATACTTAAAAAAGGAGGGATTCATTTTCTGTTTTCATAATTACTGCATCACTTGACTTATTTTTCAAGCACCTACTTAACAAGGCCAGATTTAATTGAATTGCTCATTAGAAGACAGATAAACTGCAAAACACATGGATTTTTATTCTTTCATATCACACTATTCATTTTTACACTTACCTCTTGCAAACGATACCTGTTTTACACGACTTTCTGCTACCCTTTGGTGAAGGCTGCAAATTGCTTCCCATTCTAATTAGAGCTCAAGAGTTTTCAAAGGTGCCTTGTGGCAATGAGTTGGAGTTGGACTTTTGTCAAATGGAGACCGCTTGCCCCCTGGAAAAAGAGAAAAACTTCAAGGTTTGCTCCAAACTATCCCCAAAATCACCATATTGTTGCAGGTGAGATGCAAGGAGAAGAGTAAGAGTTATTAAGGACTTTCATAAACATTAAAGTAGAAAATTGCACTTCAACAGTAGCAAGCTAACTCAGATTAACAGTTCCAGGCCTGTTCTCATTTCTACCAACTCCAGGGAAGCGGTGAGCAAAGGGAACTGGGCAGTTCCTACTCTTTGGGACTGGTGGGAAGCGCCGCTGCTTTTGCGGGAAATACTCCTCAACCCAACTCCATCTTTCCACCACTTGTCAACCAGGTGGCCCTCGTTCCCTTCAGTGCCTTTCTGTGACTCTGGTAGCTATTGAACCCCCTGGGGAGGGGGAAGAGCAGCATTTAATTGCCTGCCCAGGAGAAGGAAGCCTTCTGCTTAACCAGAACTGGTAGGAGAAGCTGAAGTTTGATGGACCCTGCTGATCAATGTTCAAAGGATTTTCTCCTTGCTGCTCTCTCTGGTTAGCTTACAGAACAACACTCTCGGGACATTTCAAAACCATTTAAAGACAGGCAATTCTAAAGGAGTTACGTGGAGGAAGAAAATAATCCAAGACTGAAAAGTAACATTTTTGGAGAAGGGAAGACTGTCTGTGTGTGTACTTAAATATGGGTATACATACACAAATGAAGATACCACAAACAAGGCAGGGAATGTAAACAAGCTAGAAATTCATGTTTTGTAGGAGAATTTGCTTCCTACCACTGCCCCTCTCTCACCTCAGATAGGTGGGGGTTGTTTATGTGCTTTAGAGCAGCACAATATAACTGTAATTATACAATATAATTATATTCTAATTAAGATGTACAGAGCTCCTGTTGTTGCTTTTCTTCTGCAAGAAATAAAGAAATGAAGTTCAGAAATGGCACTGCTATAGGCAGCCATTGGGAAATAACATGTTTTGTTTGCTTGTTTTTTGAGGACATCAAAGTCTACTGCTTTCCATGATGGTTTTGGCCAGACAGCGCTATTGGAAGCGGAACGAGACAGGGAAAATGGGAGAAATTAAACGGGGGCACTGTCCAAACGAAGAGGAGATTTTCTCTTCTTATTAGCAAACCAAACGCAATGACAGGAGGTGCTGGGACATCTACAGATGGTCCCACTGCCGGCACCTGGGACCCAGGGAGCCAAATCCAGCAGGTCCCAGGGTTGGAAGAATCCCTTGAGCACAGGATCGACCTACAGCTCCCAGCTTTTTCAGAGTCAATGCATTTCTCACTGCTACGGTGACATTCCAACAGTTTTGTGGAGGCTCTTTTCCCTCCTTTCAAATGAAAACACCAAGCAAGGTTAATACTAAAAATGCAAGCAATCACCCTGCACCAAAGGATTTCTAGCCATATTTTTGCACATTGCTGAATTCCTGCCTCTGTTATTGAGCCATAGACTGTCCTACTAACTTTTTCAATAGGGAAATGCTGTTGCTTGTTCTGACATACAGAGCATTTCTTTTAAATTTCTCTTGAATTCCATAACTCTTCCTCTCTTAAATGCCATAATTCCTCCTATCTGTCATTGTCACCCAACAGATATCACAAATAGATCTGTGAGACTGCAGGAAAAGCAGAGAAATTTAGTGGATCCACCTGACCCAGCTGTTCTTAGTAGGCAAAGGATAACGTTATCATCCCACTAGTGAAGCTAATATAAATAAATGAGTCTTGATTGGACCATATTTCTAATGATGAGACCCAGCCTTCTACTGCTACGTTTTTCCACCTCAGTAACATGTTGGACCTTGGCTCCATCTCCGTGCAGGAGGACACGTCCCTGCACACGAGTTGGCTAAAGGAGAGCAAACACAAGCTCACAGAAAGCAAGACAGCCTCACTGCACAGCAACCCCTTGCATGGCAAACTGAGGGAATTCGTCGATCCTGGAAGCGAGAAGCAGCTCTCGTTCAGCAGCCTTTACTTCCAGGCAGCCCTCAGCATCTCGAGCACATGTGCCTGGGGCTGTGCCAAGCGACCTGCCCCGCAGCTTTAGACATCGCTGAACTTACTGCGGGAGGGATTTCATCTGGGATATCTTGGGAAAACCTGAAGATTTAGCAGAATGCACAAGTTCATGAAAACAGCTGCAGAACTGGAATGAATAGACTTTGCTGCCCACAAAAAAACATAACTTGCAGCCCCTTCTGTTTTCCGAGGGGATGAACAGAACCATATGGAGCCAGACTTACCCTTCATTTTACATTTTGCTTTATCAAGAGAAAAACAAACACAAAACTTTGAGATATGGGAAACAGAAGTGTTTGTCCTATGAACCAGTAATTGAAAAAGCTCAGCCATTTAATCAATGACTGAAAGCCTCTGCTTGAACGTATCATTTCCTATGTAATTACTGAACATTCTCCTGGCTGTGCCACTAACACCGTGTTAAGTCACGCTCATTTGGAAAGGGCTCACACACATTTTCTAGGTTCTAGTAACCAAAGAGGAAACTCAGAGAAGAAAAATGCTTGAGAGGCTACAGCTACAATCAGATCCATGAAGCAAGCCAAGACAGCGCTTCCTACAGAAGGAGAGAAACAATCAGGCATTTAAAATGTGTATACGTGTCCATTTAAATATACATACACACACACATATATATAAAAAATACAAAACAAATATATTTATATTTTATATTGTAAAATTTATATTTACATATATATAATTATACATATATTTGCATATACATAAAAATGAGTTCCAGATCAATGATAACAACTGGTTCTTTACTTATATTAAAACTAATACTCCTAAGCCTTACTGCTAACATCTGAAGTGAATGAAACCTCTAAGAATATGAGTCTGAAGTTAAGGTTTGTTCTTTCTTTGACAGAAGCCAACCCCTAGAATAGTAAAACTTGCCACCACTGTCCAGGAAGGTTGTCTCAACCATTTCTCCAGTCTCTCTAGTGGAGAATTGTTAGTTGCCTCCCCTTCAGACATCCGATATTTCCATGGAATTATTCATCTATCCCCTTGGCATAGCCACTTCAGCTGCACGGGAGCTTCTCAAGGAGAAGAGAGGAAGGAGAGGGGATTTGTTTGAGTTTTGGTGCTAGTTGTGATGAAGCATTTGCAAAAGCCAGTGCGCTCCTGCCGGTGCCATCACACAGAGACCACAGCCAAGGCTCGGAAATACAACCCTTGGAAACACAACAGGTTTTCATTTTAGCTTCCTCCTATGCAAATGAAAAATAACTTAATTGAACACAGAAGTGACGAGGCTGCACAAAGTGCACAGGCTGAGTCTGATAAAGGTGAAACGCTCGCATGGAGCACCACGGTTCACCAGGCTTCGGTAGAGGCCAACGGGGGCGCCTGTGCACGAGGGGCACAAGTCAGCTACCACTTATTTAGTTATTTATTTATTTGAAAATTAGCACTAGGACCTTCTTGGTCGCACATTGTCACAAGCTCACGCAAACTCAAGACTACAGAAGCCACCTTTCTGTTGTTTTCCTTTAATGAACAGTATCCCAGCCAGAAAAATACGATGGCAGCTGACAGCGTGGGTGGTGATATAGAAAAACATGAGGTACTCTAAGTCTTTTTTTTTCTTCCTTTTTGATCATCCCACTAAATACATCCATCTACTCTCTTCTATTTAAAGCAGGAGATCAAAATCACCCGCGGCGGGTCCCCCTCTACAGCCCAGGCAGGATGTTTACAGAAGAGCTGTTCGCCACAGGCACCAAGACCCGCCCTTGTGTCCTGGCGTTGCCTCCAGGCCGCAAAGCTCCCGGGCAGGGTTTAACCAAACCCGAGGAGGACACAACGTAACTCACAGGGGAGGCCTCGGGGGGCCTCGCTCCTCCGCCCGTGTCCCACAGCCCGCAGGTTTCCGACCTGCAATTCGGAAGAGTTGAGACTTGGCAAGAACGACTCCCCGCTTGAAACAAGGAATTCATTATTTTTTAATGTGCCCGCCTTCTGAACAATTCATGAAACACTTATCAAAATTTGATAGGTGCCTCATGAATCTGATATTTTTTTATTTTGGGGGAGAGGTAAGCAATAAGGACAGATCTCCTCAGACAAAACGGGCGCAGCGCCCCTGCAACGCAAGGGACTGACGCCATTTCAGGACTGAGGCCTACCGGGGATGGAGTTAAGAACACAGCCAAAGACAACGTTCAAAGTGGGAAGCCTCTATCCAAGATCATTGAGTTTTTAGCACTAAGAAAAGGTGCTGGGTTTACTTGTACCACAAACGACTATCTTGTGCTGAATATATGGTTTGGTCTTGAGGAAGAAGGCTTAAAATAATTTATTTCTCAGGAGAAATGCCCCAGAATGCAGCTGAGGCAGCTCGTAATTGATTATTTCTTGCCTTTGCAGCTCAAGGTAGTGGACAGCAAAAGCTCAGAACTGCACAAAGAGCTACCACTCTGAGGTCTGTGCTTCGGCACAAACCACCGTGGGACAATTTGTATCCTGGCACCACAAAACTCCGCAGAAAACACTTTTTTAGAAGCTAAATTATAGCACGCTTGCAACATAGCATTGCTTCTGCTAAAGCCTGGTTTCTGGGAGCTGTTCTGCTCCGGTTCTCAAGGACAGGGCACGAATCTAATAGGACTCCACAGCTGGATCTCATATCCCAAGTACTCCTTACTATTTCCAACTTTGCTTTTCTTCTTCAAATTATGTCCTCTGTTTATAAACAAGATCTCAATCCCTCCTGGGGTTAATCAAATAACCACAAAATACAAACCCAAAACGAGAAAGTGCCTTCAAAGCTGATATTTGCTCAAAACCTGGCGCAGTTGCCATGGAAATCATATTCTTTTGATCCATAAATAACGTCAAAATAGCATGAGCATTTGAACCAGGTCCAGCTAGTTTGGAATTGGAAAATAAGAAGGAAATGAAAATGACAGGAGGAAAGAAAGATGACAAAAAAAAAAAAAATCTCCCAAGAGATTATTTACTTTCCTCTTCTCAAACTCTTCCCCTCCACTGAAGTCCATGTTCTACTAAAACTTCATTTTTTAGTATTGTTTAATGGAATCGTAAAGTGCCAAAGGAAACAAAAGGCAAAAGATTTAAACAAAGAGGCTAAATTCAAAGCAAGATAGTTCCCTTCTGCATAACATTCCTGCACTAGGAGCATGACCCGTTACGTGGTTATTAGTTGCAAGAAGTCCAGAAACGCTCCTTTGCTTAAAACTTGCAAATAGGTTATTAAAATCAAAGCAACCACTCATCTACATAAGTATTTGAGACTCATGGCAAGAAAGCAAAGGCTGCACCTTACTGTAACCTTCCAGGCAGCACAGAAGAGGGATCCACACACTCCTGCCTCATGTGGTGCTGCAACCCAGCCTCCAAGCTCATGGGAAAGGCAGTCTGCAGCCTCAAAATACCTTCATTTCGCACTTCCACAGATTTTATTATGACAATGATGCAGTTCAGGATTTTTCCTTCGATTTACACACCCATGACAACAATTTGGGGAAAAGTCAAGTTTAAGTGTAGCTGCCTCTGGCTAGGCTCTACATTTCTTGCACGGAGCTGCCAACCACCCCTTGCCAGGACACAGGCCTCAGTTCACAAGGAACAGCTACCTTAAATATAAATTCAAGCACTACAGTGACCAGCTGTAGAAAGATTTACTCGTCTACAGAAAGACTACACAAAACTGCAATTTTTACATATCAATTGGAAATAAAATAAAATGGAAAAACTAAACCAAACCATTTTCTGAGTTTTGTCAACTATTCTGCAATGTCCTATAACACCAACTGAGCTTTGTGAAATGCTCAAATTGCGACCTTCAGAAAAGAACAAATAACTCTCCTCCCAGATAAAGTTGTCAGAAAGTATTGGCCAGATCTAGCAACAATAACAATTAATTCACAATACTATTTGTTATATTTAAGATCAGTTTAACTAAAAAATTCACTTGCTAATTCTTCCTGAAAATCTGGCGTATGACTGCATAATACCTGCGTTACAACCAGCACAGGCGCTCCAGTGGTGGCCCAGCTACGTGAGGCAGCATGAAATATTTATGCAGCTCCAGTCCTAGTCGTGAATAAGTCATGGGCAAGACCTGACGACGGGAAGAAACCTACGGTCCTCCGTCCACGACCGCTTTCCATCTGCACAGCCCCGAGAGCTCCCTGAAGGACCACGCAGAGACTCCGTGACGCTCTGCAGCTCCAGTCACCAGCGGCCACCCAAGAGCACTTGAAGGTGGCCCTTAAAACACTCGAGGTGGCCCCGATGGTCCCACATCTACATAGGACAGCCACCTGCCCCAGCAAAGGGACACACAGCAGCAGCTGCCCATGATAAACCACAGAAGAGGGCCCCAACCCAACATTTCATTTTCCGGAGGGCTTCTTAGAAGACTTAGATTTTTAGATTATTCTACAAATATTTTGGAGAATGAAGAGAGGGAAAGCTCCACCTAAAACTGTCATTTCAGGACTACTCAAAAGTAGGTGGGATCAGATAGGCCTCTTTAGAGGATGCGGCGCAGCAACTCCAAATTAGCTGCAAGGAGACTGCAGATACGGCATCTTTCAAGTAAAACAGTTGGAGACCCATCAGTTAGAAAATAAGGAATGGCAGATTTGGCTTCTAAAACTTTGAAAGCTCTTGTCCTAATTGCATGGACATCTGCTTTGGGGCAATAATTTTATATATATATATATATATATATATATATGCGCTTTGTGTACAGCCATCTACAGGTCAGAGCCCCTATTTTCCAATTTTATGCCTATCTTGAGTGTTTTCACCTCTTTCAAAACTGTCAGAACTTAGGCAGTAGTATTTTCAGGGCTTTAATTACCTCGTTCTCGACTGGAAGGCATTACGTACAAACATGCTGCAAATACAAACCTGCTTGTGTATTAGTGACTGTTCCCATGTTAGCTTTTTGTTTTTCTTGACACTTCTTTTCCAAGAAACACAGGGAAATAAAATATTTTCAAAGCGCATGCCTCAGTGTTCCTTGAGGCATGTGTTATCTTACTGCTTCATATTCCTTGGCTTCTGTTTTTATTTAAAGAAAGAAAACAAGGGTTCTTTAATAAACAGTATCTTTTCTTTCCAGAAGAAAACCAAGTTGTCCCCGTTTCACTTGTGTTTTGTCACCATTATGTAGGAAATCAGATTCCTGCTTTCTTCCTGAAGAGAGGTGGCCCCAAAGCAGGTGGAACAACAGGCTGGGTTTTGGTGCCAACACCAGTCATGGTTGGGTATAAACCAGCTGGAAGCCGTTTGCTGGCAGCGAGGAGATGCTACTTGTGTCACAGAATGGTTGAGGCTGGAAGGGATCCCTAGAGCTCATCTAGTCCAACCCCATGCTGAGGTACGGACACCTAGAACACAGGGCAGCATCCAGGTGGGTTTTGAAGACCTCCAAAGAAGGAGACTACACAACCTCCCTGGACAGCCTGTTCCAGGACTCTGGCATCCTCACAGGAAAGTTGTTCTTCCACACATGCAGATGGATCTTCCTGTGTTGCAATTTGCACCCACTGTATCTCGTCCTGTCCTGAGCCCTTCCACGGGCCAACCCTCCAACCCCTCCTACCACCAAATCCTTTCAGGCTAAGGATACAGATTAAGATTTTAAAATATCTTGGGACACAGATGCACATCTGACCCAAATCTTCCCTGGGATCTTGTCCATGCTCCATCCTTCTTCCTTCGTTTCCTGCCACCCATAGCTGATCAGCTGCACTTTATCATGCCAACTTACTGGAGAGTCAGCACATCACTTTGCATTATGCAAACCCTAGAAAAACCCTAGAAAAGTCTTAGTAGGTCACTTACATAATTTCTAAGTTTTATAGTAAAAGAAAAAGCCCTATCAATCATCCAAGTGCACAAAATCTGGGCAGGGAGGACTTGCTGCCTTGTTTACTTTTCTCAGGGCTCCAGGGGGCTCTTGTTAAAATAAGAGATTTAAACTTGTTTAGTAAATCTGTTTTGATTGTCTGAGCTCTGTTAAATGATTTATCATATTGGTAATAAACATTTGCAGCATACACTATAATGGCTCCATGGGAGTTTATAGCAGGATCTGCTGAGAATGCACATGAGATGCACCAAAAGAAGAAAAATCCCATTATCTTAACAAGTTAAGCCAGCCAGAAGCACTATTTTCTGTGTCAACATCATTCATTGGATTCTTTTTTCTAAAAACTAAGCAATTTCACTACAAAAATACTTTCTCTAAACAAGCTAAAACAACCAAGAGCAAAGAACACTGGTGTTTGGAGGCGGTGTCTGCATATGGCATCTGCTGATGCCCACCTGGGATAGGGGCTGGAGCCGGGAGCAGAGGGCAGGGACATGACAGAGCTTCGGGAAGGGAACGACCCAGACCAAGGAGTTTTGCAGAGCTGGAGCCCCCGAGCGCAGCTCCAGAGCGAGAGAACCAGGAGCTGCCCACACCGGCTTTGCTCCCCACGAGCAAAACGTGACAACATCACCACGGAGCCACCTCTCCCGTTTTCCTCAGCCCCATTCTTTTTGCAGCGACTTTTCTGCATTCAGCGGGTACCTGACAACATAAGAACTGACTCAACGTTGAACCCCTATACGGAAAACGAGGCCAAGAGGACATTCAAGGGTTTGTTTCCCCATGACACACCATGGAGAACGTCAGCAAAGGCAAAAACAAGTGCTTGGACATCACTACTGCTTTGCTCACGTGCCTTAAAAATTGCATTAATGCCTGAAAACAAGTAATGCTTTTTGCTAGGCGTCTCCATTGATAAAAAAAAAACTACGCAGAAAGGTACAGCAATCTCCACTGACCCTAAATAACTAGTTTAAGCAAAGGATTGAAAACCATTGACCGCGAGTGCTGAAGCTTTTTTCTTGTTTATAGCATTAGTGACATTAGTTCCAAGGGCTTCACACACATTCCTACTTCTCCTATGCTCTTAAAAGACAACCTTAGAACTGAAACAGTGAATTGCAGGTTCACAACAGAAGCTAATTTCACCTGTACTCAGCCATCAAAAAATATTACGCTCTGCATAACACGAAGTTCAATCGAGATTGATCAGTACAGCTCCCACACTAAATATCTGCAAGCCATTCACGGATCAAAAGCTACAAGCAGAATTAATGCAAAAGATCAATTAAACCAATAAGTACATCTGAGAAAATACATTATGCTTTCGCAGGAGATTTGTTCACGGGAAAAGAGAAGAAATTCATCAAACAGATTATCTGCTATGAATTACTTGCTTAATAAGATTTGACGGTGTAACTTTAGGAGCGCACTAGTTGGGATTCCAGCCTCAGTTTCAGCACATTCATATACACAGAAGTGTGTTTATGTCTCTTGCATGTGTCACCTTTTATTCCCTTCAGGGACGTGAAGCTCTGGCTTTTGGCGCTTCCCAGGAGGCAGCCACGCTCCCAGGGAATGGCAGGACATGGAAGTGTCACCCTTCACACGCGGGAAGCTCCATCCGAGCATCTCCATGAGGGCCAAGAGTTTGATGCCGGCCTAGGTGGCTACAGAAGAGGGGCAGCGAGAGATGAAGTTAAATCCTTTGAAGAGCAGTTTGTAGAATCTTAATTCTCGCCACCACAGTGTATCAATGAGCACAAGACAGTGAGAGTTCTGGGTTTTTTACATGTTTAATTTTGGAAAAGGGCAGTTTTAGGCTAGTTCAACCACTTGCTCTACATATGAAGGTGCCGGACATAACAGCTATAAAGGAAGAAATGGCCCTGGTGAAGAACATGGAAATTGCAAAGACGACAAAGGTGGAAATTTTCTGAGAATGGTATTTTGAAGAGCTGATGTCTTTAAAAAGCAACAAGAAGCTTTCTAGTCTACGTAGATCTATATGAGCTACATGCAATACACTTCTGTAACATAACCATGACAAAAAACATTGCTTCCCGCCAAGCTAAGAGATTTTGCAAGTATTTCATTAATACTTCAAGTTAAATACCACCAAACTTTTGAAATTCTGGACATCACTTTGCTGTAGCTCTTCTAATTTCTTCTAATAGAAAAGTTTTGCCAGTCTTTATGCAAACTAGAGATCAAATATTCATTCCAAGCTAGCTAGAATTTTATTCAGCTTATTTGCATTTTCTTATAAATAAAGCATGAATTATTGCTCAATTGACAGGGGACTTTATCTCTCAGTCTGGCTTGAAACCAGGGTCTGAAATTGAAACACCTCTTTCAGGCTATAATTTAGTCTAAAAAACCATTATCATCATCTCTTTTCTTCTTTAACATATCTGAATTGTGTGTGAGAGTGTATACAGATATATATATATGCACACACAGATATATATACACACACACTTGATGCTGTGTGTATATTTAAAGTGTATATAAGTGTATATAAATATATATACACACACACAGCTTTCAAAAGTGACAGCTTCTAGGTCAACAGCAAAGTCTACATGTCAGGTTCAGGAAAATGTAGCCCTGGGTTTTAAAACACTTGGCACATTTCACTTAACATCTTGAAGAAGTTGACGTGCATGACTCTCAAATATCGTCACTGATTTACGTGAGAAGTCACAGCCTCTCAGCTGTGCTGGTTCTTAAGGTTTCTAAGACTAAGATATTTCATCTATATATATTTTACAGGTATACGTGTGTGCGTTATACATATAAATAAAAGAGCAATTAAAGCCGATTGCTTTATTTTTACATCTCAGTGTATACTTATATACACTAACACCTAGCCTAAGGAAAAAATAATAATATAATAAACCACAAAAAACCTCCAAAACTTTAGCTGAATTTAGCTAAAAACAACAGTATATATCAATCAAGTTGTATTACAAGAGGTAAAATTTCATAAGGGCAGTTAACATTAAATCAGAGAAAATCTGCTATGGTGATCTGTAGTTATCCTGGCTGGAAACGTAATTAGCTGAGTCAAACAAAATAATCACGGCCATTCAGAGAGTTTAGATGGAGATTAAGGCCAATTTTGTTTCAAATCTTCCAAAATGATCATTTCAATCCTTCTCTCCCCCCATCTCAGGTCTTCTATCGATTTGAATTTTCAGGTTTTAACTCTAAGATATGTTGAGAGTTTATTTCTGGCACTACTAAAAAAGCTAACCAAGCTGTAGCTCCATAATGAGCAGAATCCTACCCTCCGGTATAGATAATTGATCATTTAGTCCTCTTTCTTCAAATTATAACTTAAAACCTGCAGATGCTTATTCAAGCATTCCCTGAAAACACTGCCTGCAATCCACAGTGCTCTAGAATAAATTTATGTTTTTGTTTGAGACTTTCCCCATTAAACTGAGGGAAAAAAAGCTTGATATGTAACCTATTTTGTTGGTCAGGCTTTCTGCATAGTCCATCTAACTAGGTATTTTCAGTATCAATTTCTTATTTTCTCCCCTCAAAACTTAAGTATCTTCCAGAAAGCCTATGTGAGCACCTAACTCTTTTGGTCAGTCCATTCACAGAAAAAAAATAAAAAATAAAAATGTGCTCCATTCAAAGCAATTACGCTGGGATCAGCAACTTCTTGGGTTGAAAATATAGAAAGGCAGAAAAATCGCTTCCAAATAACATAAGTGCTGGTAATTGTTACCACTTGCATTCACCAGCTGGAAAAAAAAAATTGATAAGAGTGGATGGGAATCAGTTTGCATCCAAGTGTTTCTAGTCAATGGAAGGTCAATTCTCAACCAAATGTTGATTTTCATCTATAAGAATCACATGTGAGCTAACAAATCCAGGAGACTTTGATCAGGCTCTGGAAGATGCTGAAACAGAGTCAGACCAAGATCTACAGCTTGGGGGTGAAAGGAAGGAAAAACCATGAGCCTCGAGTAGCTTCCAGAAAGCTTCCAATTATACCTATTGCATAATTTCTGCCTAATTACTTAAACCATTAAGTCACATGTACTTGCAAATACCTTTTTAAGTGCACAGATGTACAGCTATGCACTTAATACTTATCTACCAAAATAAGCTAAATGAGTGACTGGCTTGCATAAATTAAATTCAAAAATTGCCATAATGAAAGATGAGCATCTAACAGCATTGTGAGGCTGTATCTCTCTAGAGAGCTACTATTTTATGGTTATGACTGTTTTACTGCAATCAAATATAGCAATTAAGCTCCTCCATAGGACAAAAGGGGATCTTAGGCTCTACGATGAGAAGCGGGGCCTTCTGAAGTGAGGATCTGCTTTTTTCCCCCCATATATTCTCCAAATATAAACAGCGAGAAAAACAACCACGGACTTAAAACACAGGTTGACAACATTCAAAAGCACTAAGCTTTGAGATCCCTCCCCTGCTATTATTCAAAACATGAAGTTTGCAGTCAACTCTTTCAGAAAGATTCTTATTTTGATGAAACCTCACCATAACGTTTTCAAAATTTAATTCCACTATCAATAACACAATGTCTCCAAATGGAATAAACTGCAACATTAAATATCTTGGTATAGCTTCTTTAGATTAATGCTTATGCTAGAGACCTTGTGGTTTTTCCGTGTCCCCCTGCCCATCTACCCCAGGGGACTCCAGCCACTCACTGCAGTGTCACCAGCCATTCCCGGGGGCTCCGCTCAGGCTGAGCCCACCCAGGGACATGCAGGAAAACCTCACCAAGGTCCTCCACACCCCCACGACCAGATTCCGTTCCCCAGTGCATTATAACTAAATGCTAAACTCAATTTTGTTACTATTTCCTTGATAAGAAGTACCCCGTGCTTCAGCTTCCCTTGTTATCCAGCATATTCCGGGTCCGGATACCCCGCTGCTCAATCCGTGGGCACGGGAGCACGGCCGTCAGTTATCAGAAAGGTGGAGAGCCCTGGACGAGAACAGCCACGCAATTAACTGAAAACTGCAGAAGCAATAAACGCTGCAACTTATTAAATTACATTAGCAAGGGAATGTCTAAGTATTTAATTAGCATTTGACAAGAGTGCTTAGGCAAGAAAGTTATAGCTTCTCAAAATATCAATTAGTATTTTTTAAAGCAATAAATTGTTAGCCTATTATCTTGGTACAGCACTTTTGCTAAATGCCATTTGAAAGACTGTCGTCCTTGCAGCCAGGACAGCAGTGGCAGCTCGCGTGGAGAAATAGCAGCCTATTTGTACACCCACGTCAAGGGCTGGTTATTTCTTTAACTGAGTTCATCCGCTGCTGCAACTGCAATCACAACTTCTCTCTTTTCAGGCACGAATCCTTTGATTCATTAACCTTTCCACTTCCCACAGAGGGAGGAGGTGCTTACGTGAAATCAAGTTGCAGGGGCTGAGATGGTATTTGCTGCTGCTTTGAGTGCTAATGCTGCTGGAATTCGCAGGGCTGATAAAAACCCCGTCCTTTACAAAACACAGGGCACGTCAGAGAGTTGGGATGGTGCCCTCTGACCATCATTTTCTCCGAGTCCTTTCACTGGAGTCCTCAATTAACTGAGTGCTTTTGAACTGAATGGCATAAGCTCAAGTATACATTACTCACCACTATTACATATGCTTATAAGCTGAGCAGCTGGGGCAAACTAGAGGAAAAATGAAATGAAAGGAAATGAAAAGAAAATACATACACCTTTGGAGCTGAAGAGGTAAAGCCGTGCACAACAAGTGTCAATCTGGTGATTGGGTGGTGTCTTTGGACAATGTTCCCTTTAAGGAAGCAAAAACATAGATGCATAGGTGAAAACAAGCAGTTTCAAACTCATTTCTGAAGTTACTTCTGCAGAGAGGACCGTGACTTTCTTAAGTCCTTGGATGGAGATGAAGAGAGAGAGAGAGAGAGAATGGGAGAGGGAGAAGGGAAAACAAAACAAAACATATCTACACAGTCCCTCTTGTTATTGGTTAAAAATGATCAGATAGTAGAAGGAAATAATTCAGATACATCACTAATGCCAGCATAACGGGTAAACTGACCTTAAAATGTAAGAGCAGTCTAGGAGAACCTGGCAGGTCCCCAACAGCATTAGCTCTCCTCCTGACCAGCCCGCACTCTGTCCTGCTGCTGTGTCTCCACTTACCAGGGCTGAGGAGGAGGAGGCTGCTTGGGCATGAGGCGAAGGCCGAGGACAGCACCAGGCACAGGGTTTCCTCCCTATCAAGGCCACACAGTCTTTGTCTCCCTGTCCCAGGCCAACGCAGCCCAGAGCAGGAGACAAACCTGGTCTCGTCTCCTCCGCTTCTAGCGCTCTCTAATTAATGATTGTTTCAGGCTACCCGCTGTATAAAATACCCACAGAAAGAGCAAATACGGGTCTATAGAGGCCTTTTGTACTCGTTAGGCTTAAAGATGCCCCCAGCAGTATCTTTATTTCATTTCTACCATGTCACCTCCGTATATCCAGCCACATGCCAGCAACTCAGCTCACCCGAGTACCGCTATTCCTGAAGGTCTAAGACCCAAGTTGGTCGATTCAGCTCTGCAGCCAAAGAGGAGGTGCAGGTAACTCCAGAGAAACACCATTGCTGGTCCTCTGAGAGCACCTGTGTATTTAGATTAAAAAGAGTAGTCTGGAAGGCAGATTCAGACTTCTTAGATGCTAAACTTAGGTGGCTCACGCCTTCATTAGGAAATAAATGCACACAACTTCATGACAGATTTCACCTGCAGCTTTTGCACTTTAGCTGTATGCACTTTATTACCTTTTTTAGGGTTTTTCATTGCCTGTCATAAGTGACCAATGTGAGGAAAAGGTGCCCGGGCCCCTGGTGTTGACCAGAGGCTGGCAGCTAGGTTGGGACAAGGCAACAGCATCACCAAACCACCCCACCCCAAAACAAACAAAAATCACTGCTCACCCCTCGCACGTCACAAATACATTTCAAGTTTCCTGTCACAGCAGTGCGATCCTGTCCTTGCAGCTCCCCAACCCAAATCCCACCACCACATCCTGAGAGGATTAGGAAATTGGCAACGGGAGAAAAGCTTAAAAAACACCAAAGATATTTCACTTGTAAATCTGCATTTTCTTTCTGAGCAAAAGAGGTACCTGGAGAGAAGAAAATTAACTGTGGCTTTGACCTTAGTTACTTGAGTCAAGAGTAATATTAGCAGTGAAGTTTGGTAAAAAACAAGGGGCACAGAGTAGCAATTGATTTTGTTTTCATCTCAAGCAAAGGAGCTTAAAAATGTTGAATGTCTTACATCTGGGGAATTAGAGACATTACCAGCAGATGCCAAGTGATTTAGAGAAGCAGGTAGACTCATCAAGAGCTTCTTCTTTTTGTTACTAAGTTATTACCGTAGATTTTAATAGAAAGTTCAGAAAACGATCTGATGACCGTTTGATGAACAAGGGAAGAAGCAGCAATAATGCTGTTCAGATGAATTACTAGAGAGCGCTTTAGGCAGCACATGTTAAGAAATATATAGGAAAAATAAGGGAAGTTCCAACAAAAACAAAAGTCCTCAGAGCATGGAACAAGAGACTGGAGAAAATGGTTTTTTTTTTCATGTAGAGAAGACCATGGGAAAACAAGATAACAATCCTCAAATATACAACAGGTAACTGCTAAGATGAAGGGACTAGATTGTTCTGCAAGATCACTGCATGCAGAACAAGAAATAATACTCCAGATTTGCAAAGGAGACATTAGATTTTAAAGCAAAAACGTTCTGATCTTAATGATAGTTAAACAATCAAACAGATTGTCGCATGAGATTACAGCATCCATCTCCTTTGAGGTTTTTAGGTGTGCTAGACAAGCATCTGTTGGATATAATTGACCCCATCTTGCTGCAGAGATGCCTTCAGTGAAGTTTCTTCTTTCATTCACTGAGTCTGGGACATTCTGTCCTTTGTTATTTTTTTTCCTAACTGAAAGCATCGTTCATTTGAACATCCACATCAAGAACTTATTTCAAATGGGACCACGTGCCTAACTCAAGTACAGTATTTGAGCACACACAACTTGCTGATGATTTCCTGTTCCAAGAGGCAAAGCTCTGTAAAGAAAAGGCCAAATCCCGCTCTGCTTTCACTTAAATGAACCGCCATAAATACTGTTAAGAGCAACTCCCCAAGGTCTTAGCTGCAACCCCATACTTGCCATATAAAAAACATACATGCCCAAGAAAACAAAGTAGCAATAAACCCTACAGCAGTATTAAAGAAAACAAAATACCTTCATTAAATTTAATAACTTCTGGGTACCAACAAATAGAAAATGACAAGGTAGTTCTGTTAGAGGTTTAAGTGACTGTTGAAACGTTTTTGGTTTTGATATTTAAGAATATATATAACTTGTATTTTTTAGTATTTGGTCAGTTGTTACGTAAGAACGAAGACATGCAGACAGTCCTAAACCACACTACTCTGACCTTTTCAGTATTTTCCAACTTGAGCTGTTGGCCATTCCTTTTTGTTTTCCTCCGTCTGCAATCTCAACATTCTCCAAGCAATGGAAGAGTGAGATGGTTGTCTCTCTCAGACGAATATGCCCTAAAGGTTAAAGCCCTGCAAGAGATGCTGTTTCTTCTCTGTCATTTGCAAGCAAAACTGACGAGAAGAAGGGTTAATTCTGACTGAAAGCTTAAAATGTGGCTTAAAACATGGGAAGATTCCAGTGTGGCTAAACAACACATTTGTTCCATGGCCTGTAACCTGTGACCAAACCAAAACAGGTAAGCTAAGAATTTCTAATAACATTAAAAATATTCATCGACATGAAACAAATCAACTGCTGTCAAAGACCTTACTCCTAATTATAAAAAAATATTGCTCACAGTATTAGTTTCAATAAAGAAAAACAGATGGAATATTGGCTTCCCCCCAGCCTAGGTGAAAAGCAGCAAGGAACAAAGTTACTTTTTTTGTCTAGAAATACAGAAGTCAAGGCAAAGTGACTGTTCTCCTGGGGACAAGCTACTGCAGGGACCTTGGGACATGCCACCATGATGGTGTTAAGAGTATTAGTAGAGAGCAGTAATTCTAAGACTCTCCAAACTACTCACGGAGGGCTGGATACGTCTTCGAGGGCCCGAATCTCCGCAGGGTGGCCATGATCCAGCCCCAAGTCACATATTTGCACTGTGCAGCACAGGGAGCATTTACTTGGAAAATAAATATACTATAGAGAGCTAGAGACTGAACAAAAGCCCATGCTGAGGGTTAACAGCCCTTGCAGAAACATGCTATCACATTCAATTTGAATGTCAGGTAACGTTTGATTAGAACATTTAGCAAAATGGTTACCTACCTCCAGAAGTTAACTAAGAGCAGAAACCTTTGCCTACAATATGCGGTTAAATAGCCTTAATGCACAAAGACGAGGCCTATTGAAACTTATTCATTTATTTTCTTTAGAAGCTGATAAACTAATGTGGTTTTTACACTCATCAATAGAGTAAGCTGGACTGACGTGCTTCACCCCAAAATAGAAAGGAAACATGAAGTACAATGTAATTTAAACCAGGAGACCCATCACTCACTCCAGAATAGGAGCACAGTCTCCCCAAAGCTCTTACAAACATGGGAATACGGAATGCATGTGAAGTGCACATAGTTAAAACCTATTTATTCATTTTCTGCTCGTTTGTCTCCAGATCATGAGTCCAGTGTGAAAAAAGAAAAATTCTGGCTTCACAAACCATGCGCTCCCATTTATTGAGGCACGAAGCCAACAGGAGTTTTCCACTTTCCTCCGCTTTGGGCTGTATTTTGCCATCAGTTAGGCAGATTTAGCCATCAAGACACTCGTAGCTGTGTTGCGACACTCAGACAGGAAATAGGACCAGGAAGAGCAACTCCATCCAAGAAAGGTTTATCCCAGAGTTACTGCTGAACCTGTGCAAGAGACACAAGGAGGATGCCAGGATGCCCCACGGCCTGCTCAAAAGCAGAGTTAAAAATGAAAATTCTGCGAGACAGCAAAAATGATCTTCCCCCCTCTCCCGACCAGTGTCACCCAGCCCCAAAGCCCATAATTTGGTGAAAGCCATGGCTGTGGAAACCAAGAATTACCTGCAGTGGCCCTTTAGTTTAAGAGTAACACGAATCTTCTCTTTGCTCCTTTCTCTGCACAAGAATCCAATTTTAGTTAAAAGATCGGTCCAGTCACCTACATATACCAAAAATGTGATTTATTTGTGATTTCCTGTCCTAACAGTTCACTGACAATTCTTTTACCATTCCTTGGAAAAATTAAAACACTATTAAACATTTCAATAGTTAGCAGAATAGTCTGTGGGTCTTTTTTGAAAATGCAGCCATTACTCTAGACTAGCTGTATCTGTTTCACAGCAGGATGTATAAAGTACTTAAACAGCCTCGGATTAAAAAGCTAAAATGGCAGTTCTTTGTTATTATCCTTAGGAATTGTCACCCTGTCTTTCAGCCTTTTGTATTCCGATAATCCAAATCTTTAAATCCTCCAAGAACTCATTTGGGGGTTTGGGGTTAAGCATGATTTAAGCTCAACAAAAACGCTAACATTCCTCCCTCAAGTCTATGCTTTCATGATTAGAAATGAAAGAAAACTCTTTTTCTAATACAAGCAGATGATTATAGAAAAACAGAGTTTGAACTAATGAAGAACAGCAGTGGGCAAACATATTTCAGCAGAGAGCCTGAAGGGAGAGCGTAGAGTTGTTACTCTGCTGCTAACTATAAACCTTTCTTTCAAATATGGCTTAATGAATTTGAAACATATCAAGCTTGTTCCTCAAAACTAGAAGAAACACGCGGGAGGATCACCTCTCACACACTGTCTTCTAGTCTGGTAGAGCAATCAAACTACTGGTTGTGGTGCCAAATAAATGGCTGTGGCCAAAGAGTTGACATTGCAGCTTCCATGGCCTAGCAAGGAAAGGGCTTTCCAGCTTCTGCCCCTGGGTCTACCTGGGCAGCCCACAAAATGGTTGTGCACGTTCTGCTGCTCTGCTGCTTGCCAAGGAAGACCATGGAGAGCTGAAGAACCATGGAAGACCATGAGGAGCAGTGGTTTCCAGGCAAAGCTCACGTGGATGGAGAGCCCGTGCTCCAGTGATGCTTCCCATCCTTGCATATTTGTGCAGAAGGAGACCCCAAAACCCAGCCCACAGTCTCGGTTTTGTACTAATTCACTGTGTGAAATCAATACTTTACAAGAAATCTTCAAAGAACCTGTGGAAATGCTCTGAGGCTTCAATATGAAATTGAGTACAAAGGACTGGAGTCTTTTCAGCAAAATTAATAGAAAGTCACTGGCAAAATCACAACAGAGCTATCAGCGTGGAGGCAATAATTCTTCTGCTGACTAAAATTGAAACAGGTCAGGGAAGAATAGAGACTAGGGCAATGAATAAGTCCGATTCATATCTGGATAAAACAAAGTATTACTTAGCACAGCGGGAAGCAGACTTTGATGTAAGATTACAGAAAGCGCCAGGAGAAGTTGAAGCCTTCAAAGTTACCCTGTGGTTAGCAGTAATGGAGGGTGAAATGCAAACCATCTGCACGGGCTTCTACCCCACTGCAGAACAGGCACAAGTGACGTGTTGCCTCCTTGCACTAGGCTAGGAAAATCATTCCTAACATCAAAAAAGGCCCCCAAATTTAAATTCCCGATAGTTTTTTTTTTTTTGTTACTTATAAAGCAATATGACTTTTGACACAAACCCAGAAAATATAACTTATCTAGATTAAAAAAGAGCAACAGACACAAACCTAGAAAATTCAACATATCTCCAAGATCAAAAAAAAGAGAAGCAACAACATAGCAACCGAGCAAGACTAACCAAAGGGGTCACAGCTACATGGCACCTCCAACACTGCATTAAACCCCTTATCTTACACACAAAATGACTGTATCAGCAGGAAACCTCCTTTATGTGTTTTGAAGACCTAGGCAAGGCTTAGCACAAATACTGCTTTACCAAGCAGCATCTTTCTGGCACGGTATTTAGGCAGGAAATGCTGCTCATCCCTCTCGTCTTCGGCAGGGGTAGCAGGTAGCCAGGAGCCCATACATTTAGAATTAAAATTCCCAGGCCCTATCAACTCAGGTGGCCTCTGAGCTGACAATTCTAGCTTACAGCACAGTCACAGTAAAGGCAACATTTATCCCCAGAACACCAATAAGCCATATTTTTCCAGGGGATTGCCCCAAATTCGTAATTTGCCATGGAGATGCTTGTTTTTTTTCCTGCATTATCACCATGACAGGAGGATTTGCAAACTTAAAGAAAGGTCTCAGTAAAGAAAAATGTAACCGTACAGAACCTCTTACTGACATTCACATGAAGAAGAGGGGAAAGGCAATCCAGCTTCAAGGTAGGTATGTAAATACCTTTGAGGATCTGAAGGATAATAAACAGGCATTAGGTTGGAGGAGAAACGGCCTTGAACTTGACTATGAAGAGGCTGGGGAGAAAAAAATCTTGTTCGAATTGGAAGGCTGAGAGCTGCCGCAGAGGGATAAATCACACTCCTCATGGAAGTCGATAGTAGCTACAGCAGAAAAACGATACCAAAGGTGCACAGGGCACTTCAGTGGGATCCTCACACGTTCCTAACATGTCGTAGACACACACAGAATGGATTCCTGGCTGCTTTTTCTCTTTTCTTCCACGAGCCGACAATGTCGGTCTTCCACTCTGTCAAATGCCACGCGATGCCTTCCAGCTCGCGCCCACCGTCTCCTCTCTCCTGCTGCCACCTCCTTCCTGCCGGCAGCACATGGTTTGACGGTGTCTCCTGGACATAATAAAAGCCATGTTTGTGTCTCCTTGGGTGCCACCGAGCTCCTGGCCTTCCCTTCCCTTCCCTGCCTCCCATGCGCCCAAAGCCATGGTGGGCATTGCACACCAGGTACCAAATTGAAGGGCTGCTTGCAGCATTTTAGCACAACAGAAGTAACCCAGGCTCACACATCAACTATCCTGTCTTGGTTTAAGCTGGGGCTTGACGTGTTTTCAGCATAAATAATGAAACTTCATAGGAAAAAAGAAAGATTGAAGATAGTTACACCATTTTTCCTAATTTACAATGGATGGCTTGCAAGTGCAAACCCTCCACTTAAATTTCTCCAGGTTCAGAATATTGAAATCAATTGAGCGATTAGATTAGGTGAAGATTAAATGCCTTAGAGCAACAATGAAAACCCAATTGTCAAAGCAAGCCGATTCAAATTCACTTCATCCTTACAGCGCTCTGTTCCACACAGAAACACCAGCATGTAAAATATATGGGAAAGGTACATACACATTAGACACAAAACTACACCAGGACATCAGGACGGTTGCAGCGTCAGACTTGCAAAATCTTGAAGGTACCAGGATTAGGGCCATCTGCATACCCATGAAACAAGCAATCTACACAAGAGTCAACGTATTAGAGTGCACACGATGCTGTGGGCAATGCCTCCAGTATCCAGCACCCAGACACTGGTGCAGGAGCCCAGCAATAACCCAGGCTGCTCTGAGCTGCCTTACCCACGGGTGCTCGTTCCTCCCCAGCTGGGTGTTAGTTAGTCCCGACTCAGCGAGTCTGAGAAGCATTAGAGGCTCCTTGGGGAGGCAAGATCCCCGCTGCTAAAATGACAGTGACTCAGTAAATGGGTTCCTTACGTACACGCCGGCATACACTGCTTTGGCCTAAATGATTTCATCTTCATCCCATTAGAATGGAAGAATAATCTGCACTTCTTACACTCAAGTTCCCCTTTTTATAACTGTTCAGGCCCCATCTTCAAAATATTACTAAGGCCACTTTATTATTACAGAAACACCAGCCCCCAAAGCTTTTATGTTTAGATCCACGCAGTAAGTGGAGGAGATGAATAACCTGAGTAACTAAAAGCACTCGTTGATAATTAGGTCACCCAATTTAGCTGGTAGCCAAAAAACGTGTTTGAATCTTGCACAGTACTTAAGAAGAAAAGCTGAAAAAATGACCAAGTTTTGTCTAGAAGTCCAAGCAAAAGGCAGCCTGATCTATACTGTGATTTCTCACATAGACTCATGATCTTCTCACACTGAATCAATAGCAGGAAAGAGAATGAAAGAGCTACACAAACAATATCTGCTTATTACTTTTTTAGTTACAGAAGAAAGCTGTGTAGTCTGCATAGAATGTGGGTTTTCCCCCAATTCCCCTTAGCTCCCAGCTCCAATCCCCACCGGGGATCCCCCCAATCCCTACAGCATGGATGGACATGAGCCTATGAGTGAGCACGGGCCAACCCGTCAACCTCCTGCAGCTCCTTGCAAGCTCTGCAAAGGCCTGCACAACATCAGGGCTGATTTTCAGAGATTTTCTCTTTTTTTTTGAAGGAGAAATCATTATTAGGGCACCTCTAACAGAGGATATCTGAGACCAAGGGCACACACGCACTATAGGTTTGATTTAAACTCCAAGGGAGGAGAAAATGCTTGACACCAAAGCAACACAGTTAAGTGGTTCCCCAGGCAACGGCAAACTTGGTAGAGCATCACAACGACTATCATTGTTTAATGGATGAATAAAACCTATTCTAACAAAAAAAAAAGTGGAAAAAAAAGTAAATTATACTGCAGTTACACTGAGTCAGATTTTGTGAGGTTTACCCAAAGAAGTCGCATTGATTTAAGTGATTCTGTTTGCCTGATGAGTCTTCATGCACACGTTGGTGTGCAAAGCCAGGCCCCGGCTCTGAAGCTATTTCGCCTCTAAATGTGGTGTCTATTTTTGCTTCTCTGCAAATGACTGTCAAATAGGAAATTGGGAAAAGAATTTGTTTTTCATTTCGAGAGTAAGCCTCAGCAAACATATGTAAAACTGACAGTCAGCTGATGACTTTCTTGACTCTGGTAATTGCTAGATTTGAATCCAACTTAGGTTTTGCAATGAATATAACCAGCAGTAAAGAAAATACCAGCAGAGCAAAGCTTGGGTAATCTACACATGCCTGCAGCAAGCTAGCTCTGAGAGTCAGTGCGAAGAGATAAGCAATGTTACAAAGACTGCATTAAAAGGCAGCAAAACCAAGTGTCTTAAATGTTATGTGTTCTTAAAAACCCCTCCATCTACTCCTGCATTTCAAGTAACATTGATATGTGCAAGTCAGCTAAATGAATTTTGAGTTTTACCCATACAAGATGATCAAAAAGTTGAGAGCTCTTCAAAACACGTGATGTTTGAAGAACAGAACTAGCGAAAAGAAGTATCAATATTCTTACCATATTTCAAGGAGTATTACATAAATTTAGTGGATGACTCATTCTCCTCAAGACATGGAATGGCAGCATCTATTCTGGCCCTATATTAAATTCACACAAATAATG
Organism: Nothoprocta pentlandii; assembly: GCA_013398315.1. Classification (NCBI taxonomy): domain Eukaryota; kingdom Metazoa; phylum Chordata; class Aves; order Tinamiformes; family Tinamidae; genus Nothoprocta; species Nothoprocta pentlandii. The sequence continues at coordinate 115,562 of VZSG01000082.1, forward strand.
AGCCATGTTCTCAGCCAATATAAATTGCTGCAGTTCCACTGAAATTAGCAGATTTAAATCAATTTACACCAAGTCAGCATCTGCTCCTTCAAAAACTTTGATGTTTGCAAACATTTCTACCTTGGCAAACGTAAAGTTAACTGGGACCCACTGTATAACAACACCCCTCAGCAACAATGAGCGACTATTCAACAAAATACAACAGCAACACTTATGATAACAGTGGCATCAATGAGGCCTAAAGGCAGCTAAATACATTTAAGTGACAAACTGGTATAAATTAAGCAGAAAACCTGGCCCAAATCCCCTTTCATTCACATCAGTGCAAACGAGTAGGAATTACGGTGCCACACGAGCAGGACCTGCAGGCTGCTGGGCACCAAGACCTTCATGTGGTGACAGTCTACAGCCCCATGCAATGGCAACCACCTCGCACCTTCTTGAGTCCTGCAGATAAAACCCAACAGAATCATTCAATTCTGTCAGTTAAGTGGCTTAATTCCCAACTTCCACTTTCTTTGCATCCTAAAACACGTTTGGGTAAAGTGTTATTACAGCCTTGAATTGTCTAAAGTAGTTCAAATGAGTAGGATGGGGAATGTGATCCATAATACTTCCGTATTATTGACCTCCTGTCCGAATAATCATTTCTGATGTCAAAAATTATTGACTGGTTAACTGTTCACTGAGACAGAGTAATGAGATTGTTGACTGAAAATAAGGAATACTCAACAATAAAAAACACTGATGCTAAAACACGTTTATAAAAAAAGAAAAAACTTGAAACACAGTTTAATCGTTTCATGCTGCAGCTTTAGTTTCTAGGACAGATGCTAGAAGTGTACAATTAATTACCGCAATGAGCAAAGAAAAATGATGCAAGAATATTTATAAACCGAGGCACAAAGACTGGTCTCTAAATACTCCCATGAGGGCACTGCCACAGTGCAAGAAACTAATAAACATATCACCATGCACCTGACTGCAATAAACATTTTGGAATAATCCAGAAATTCAGGGTCGGAAACTTCCCCTTCGCTATTTATTAGCGCCTCAGCTGTTAAGTTACCCAAGCTTTAGTGCTGTTATGTCATTTATAGGAAATATTTCACAGCATATAAGTGAAATGGTTACACTCGTAGAGCTCCTCTAAAAACATAACGTGTCTCTGATAACACAGCCTATCTAGGAGGATTATCTCTACGCAGCGACATGAGGTTAGCAATGCCTACATGTTCACTGAACACCAGTTATCACCTAAGCATAAATGGTATCAATGTCATCCGGATCAACGACAAGCTTCAAAACCCAAATCCTACATGTGCCTTCAAGGACAAGGATTGAGAAAACAGGATAAAAGGGAATTCCAAGATAACTTTAAAGTTACAGCGTTGTAGCTCTATAAACATAGCGTGCTTTCACAATGCAAAACACAGCGTCTATCTTCTGCAGCCACCGACTGGAAAAGCCTACAGTGGTTTCTCTGAAGAAAAGATCTATCTCTCTGGATTTCCCCCCAAGCAGGCAGGCACCCAACAGCCCCAGGTTTATCTGCAGAGGAGATGCAGGCATCCTCAAATAACAGAACATTTCCAACATACATGGATGTTTTTGGCCAACCTCTCCTCCAGCCTTGGTACACACACTTTCTGACTGCTACCTGGTGGTCAGGTCGCTCTACTAGACATCCATTTGAGTTGTCCCCTACCTACTGAACAAAGCAGGAAATCTGGCCCGAGTCTCCTGTGTTGCTTTTAGTTCCAACACGCACCTTTGGATTTTATTTATTTGCCTGTCCGCTAAGGTTCTCAAATCCTTCCTGAAGATAATTTCTCAGAACTACACCTAACATAAAACATTTTTAGTATTTTCAGCACTTAAGCAGTTCAGGTGTCTCAAGATTATTTTCACCATTCCTATGACAAGCCCAACACGGAACCCGCGAGGCACAGACTTCACACTGGTGTCTCAGAGATGCCTACCAAACACCAAGCAGCTAAGCCTTCTGAATTTCCACCACAGGCCTATTTACGTTCGTGACGATTTTGTTTCATTTTGCACATGATATCCCCTATCCCCTTCCATCTCAGCAGTGACCTTTCGGTTCTTCATCCCAGCAAACGATACTGCTTTCTGGTGAAAACCTCCACTCTGACATTTTATTCTAACCTTTTTCAGCAACAGCAAGGCCGGAGCGTAGGCACACATGGCTCAGCCCACACCGCAGCAAATGCCAGAGGGGATCAGGGGGAACTAGACAGCCAGAGCTGGAGCAGCAAGGTGGCAGAACCAAAGATTTAGTCTGGCATTAAATGTTACCGACAGCATCAAGGCTGGATTCTTCCTCAGCCCTAAGGCCATGCTGAGGTTGTCTCCAGCTTGTGATGCTGCCTGTTGATAACCAGGATGTTGCTTACAGAGCTCAAATGAAGACAGGGAGTGTTGAGGCCACCTCTGAAGACCAGGCACTGCCCATGGCCATGAGATGCTTTTGCAGCAGGTTGTTAACTTCTGCCAAGAGCATCTTGGCATGGGATGGAACCTGGACAAGTCTAAAGGGCAGAAAAATGTCTGCAGCGTGGTGAAGATGAGGTAGGTTCAGCAGCGAAAACACTGCACTTCTCCCCAAATACTGTGTATTTTAACATTGTCAGTGAAGAACCTGCCTGAAAACCCAGAAGAGGAACATCGTTGGAAGCAAAATTGTTAAAATTGCCCTCAGTTATTAAAGGGCAATTCTCTATTTTGTGATAGTCATCCCAGTTAGTTCACATATTCAGCCTACACCGATGTAAATTGGATCAAAATCTGAGGTTTACATTATTCAAATACTGGATTATTGTTTCAAAAAGCAAAATAGAACCACCATAAAGTATTATAATGAAAAGTTAATTGCTAAAGAGATCAGGAATATGGATTATCGGAATGCACAGGTTTCTAACCAATTTATAATGTGTTCACTAAAAAGAATGGTTAAGCCTTGATTAAAGTACTTAACTCAGTTATACCTAAAGAATTTATAAAAATCTTAATTTCTGTACAGGCTTCTATGTAATCCTTAGGGAAAAGAGGAAAACAGCGTACCGTCAGAGCAAAGAATTGGTCTACAATCCTATGCAATTACATATAGTTTATTGCCAAGAAGGCCAACATTCTCCAAGCACAAGGTGCTTTCTTTAAACCATATTTTTCATGAGAGAAGGCATCAGTTCTCAAGCCAAGAATAGATTTTGTCTAAATTCTGCAATAACTCCAAGGCTTTGAAATTACTGTTTTCATGAAGGATGATTAAATCATAAATAACCTTTAGTTTCAGATTTTGTTACCAAGAAATTCCACTCATGTTAATAATTATTTTTGGCTAGATTAACATCTTAGGGTATGCTGAAAGTCTGCCAAATAGTTAATGAGACTTGTCTCTGATATTGTCATTGCAAAGCATCCAAGATGTGGTCAGAAGTTCTTCTGCCTCCTCAAGCATAGCAAGAGTACTTTGTGAAAAAACATCTATTTAATGTCAACAGTGTTAGGGAAACAGAGCAACACTCAATGCCTAGATAAAGGAATTTTAATATTGAGCAAACAATGCTTTATGAAGGTGTCGGACAAACTGTCTGAGGAGGAGTATTTCACCTCGAGGTACTTTATTTTTGCTCAGCTGAAATATTGTCGTGGCAAGCTTATTACTCAGCAGCTCCGCATGTGGAATAAGTTATTACCAGCTTTCCCTAGGAAAAGTCTGCGTTCCAGTAACAACGCGTGCCCCAGAACGAAACTACAATGAATTTACAACACTTCCTCCACCTCAGAATTTATTATTTGTTGTCCTCTTCCTAGTATTGCTTTAGTTTAGTGGCACCAACTTACCAGCGTAGGAACAAATACTGTATTTTGACGGGAAAAGACCATCTGGCCTTTCTTTTTACATGGGAAGCTCCATAATTTAATCCAAAGGATATTTGACACGCCAGCTCGAGCATCAACTAATAAAGATCTGTTTCCAGAACTAAGCAACTTGAGTTCCTCCTCATGGAAGGCATTTCACTATATTTTACAAGAATCATTTTTACCAATAGTAGCCCTAACCTGTAAAATAGTGCAGGTCAAAGTTTACTTCTTTTCCACCCTCCTTTCCTACACTGTTACAAGCTACAAACTGCCCAAACATTTAGTTCTGTAGTTCAAAGGAGTCTGGTTTGAAATACAAGTTTGAGGCACCATCGTTATGGGGACAAAATCATCAACAACAGAAAAAAATAAAGAAAAAAAAGAAAGAAGGAAGGTCAGAGCAGCAGCCAAGGAGGGGACGGAACAGGCATTGTCTATCCTGACAGCAGCAAGAACCTCTGTAATCAGCAGCGAGACGGGATGAGAGAAACAGCTCAAGGGACCGGGCAGGGACTAATCAAAGCTCATGAGAAGAGGGGAAATTGGAAAGCAGGCAAAGCGGATGAAACGCAAGAGATGACACTGAACAGGAAAGGGAGGTTATTTGGGGAAAGGCCAAATCGAGATAGTTAGAAATACAAACTGGCACAAAAGCAACTGAGGCTTTCCTGTCAGAAAGTTAATTTGTGACACAAAAAAATAAAGGACAAGAACGAATTGGAAGTGTTGGAGTCAGATTAGTTTTGCAGTGAATGACAGAACATCTGTAATACCATCTAGACACCTTTGCCTTTCAAAATCTCAAGCATTAATTTTCTTATACATATTTTTTAAACAGCATAAAAACTAACACTTCATTATTCCATAAAACAAGAGCACAAGAAGCTATATACAGGTGCTAAATGAACAATTAAGAAGATATTAGTTGTTGGAGGATGTATTTAAGTGGTACAGAAATGTGCATGCACATGCTAAGTATACACAAGCACATATTTTATCTTGTAGATAGGGTTCTTCTGAAAGAATATTAATATGACTGCATCACTCATGGCCATAGCAAGAATTACATTAGTCCAAATTGAAACAGGTTGTGCCACCAAATCCCACTATCTCCACAAGCATCATTAAGAATGTCCCAAATAAGTAAGGGCACAAAATAAACATACACAGCTTAAAGATACCATAGCAGTTGCTTTGTGTTTATAGATCGGTCCAAATATGTGGTAAATGAAAATAATTCTCAGAAGCAGCATGATAGCTCCTCTTTAAACAATATGAAGTCACTATTATACTAACAAAAAGGAAAGTCACAGGCCTGAGTCTGAACCAAAACATTAGGCAATTCCTTTATGCATGGGTTTTACTCATTTATTTGTTCAAGAACTGTCTCCTCCAGAGAAGCTGTTTTGACAGTTGTGAAAGCTCTACACCAAACATGTTAAAATGAAATAAAAATGAAATAAAAGTTTAAGCTCATAAATGTAGTGTTTTTTTCCTTAAACACTTCTAGCTAGAGAAATTACATGTACATCAGGCAGTGACCTCACATCTTTCACTGACAGATTGTTCCATTCTTTATCATTACAAAATTTTTCTGAACCATATTAAAGCCATTACTAATGGCTGCATAAACGACTCCATATATATATATATATGTATATGCTTTCATATAAGTGAAGCTTTTGTTCTCAGAATGCTGTAGACCAACAGCAATTGATCTCGAGAGCTCATACTGTGGGAAGCCTGGAAATTATTGCCCTAGCATTTCTGCAAAAATCAAATTTGATTTAGTAAAGTTTATGTATACAACATTATCAAATTCAACAAGAGGAAAAATCCAGGTCTGAACGGTCTATCAGAAGGACTCTGAGACACGCACATGCTGATGCTGTCCTAACATATACAGATTTTATCTTACCAGAGCTTGCATGTGTTCTTCCTGCTGCAAAACTAAGCCCTTAGGTTAAGCATGCGCACACTTCACATTTTCACAGAATCACAGGATGGTTGAGGCTGGAAGGGACCTCTAGAGATCATCTAGTCCAACCCCCCTGCTCCAGCAGGGACACCCAGAGCACAGGGCGGCATCCAGGCGGGTTTGGAAGATCTCCAGAGAAGGAGACTCCACAGCCTCCCTGGGCAGCCTGTGCCAGGACTCTGGCACCCTCACAGTGCAGAAGTTCCCCCTCACATGGAAACAGAACTGCCTGGGTTGCAGTTTGTACCCGTTACCTCTTGCTTCCTCTCCTGATAGCACGATGGCAAGGCCACCAGGTAACCCCACAACTGACCAACCATTTCCTTAGCCAGAGGAAGCTGCCACATAAGCAGAGCAGTATATATTCCACCTCAATAGCACCCAGAAGCCTGTATCTAATCTGAAATACACATTATACCTATAAATTATTCTAAAGACAATACAGTTATGCTTTGCAGTTGATAACAAGATAGAAATACTGCCAGCCTCAAACACCTTCATCAAACTCAGACTTTCCCTCAGATCAGCTACAAACAGGCCCAGAAAAACACCTGCCTCCATTCTGCTTCAGACACCACCAGCCCATGCAATGTAATAGATTTGGACTTTGTAGACCCAAAAGTCGCAACTGTTAAAAAAAAGGGAGGATGGGGGTGCTTTTCCTCCCCCGCTGCCACCTTACCAGCTCCTGGGGAGATGGGGAGCCAGTGTCCAGGAGCACCCATAGGTAGAGACCTCCCGCCACATGGAGACCCAGAGCTGGGAACAGCCTTTGCCCGTGGACAGGGACATGTGGTGCTAATGAGGATGGCTAATGAGGGTGGCTAATTGCCCCCAGGTGCTCTGGGTAGCACCGGCTGGGCCTGAGCAGCAGCACCTGACGCTTCTTGCACCATGTGAGGATGGAGCTGCCGGCACCTCGGGCTGTTCCCAGAAACAAGACACCAAAACAGGTCACTTTGGCTCTTTTGAGACACAGTACAACACTTACTGCTTTGCTTGGTTTTCAAGTGCGAGAACCACAAGGTGTATTTCTTCAGTAAATACCTGGTGGGCTTTGTAGGCCGCCTCCTTGTTTCTGCTGCCACCAAAGAAACTGGGAAGAAAGACAAAGTCACCAAGTCTGGTTCCAAACCTGTGCAACTAACACGTTTTCTGACCCAATAAGACCATCTAAGGTAGATCTTTGCCCTGCTTAGGAGAATCACTGATATCTTGTGCACAGAGGGCAGTGCAGTTACCACAGGCCAACCTTTTCCAGCAAGGAGGCAGGAGGATTTGACTGCAGGAATAACAGAGTTTGAAGAATCTTCCATCTCCCCCCAAAACATCCCCAATCAGAATAAAGCAAGTTTTTGTCACCCACCATTTCTCTGCTGCACTGTCTCCACAGCAAGTCACAGGAATAGGAAAGGAAAAGCTAGCTTTTCCCAAGTTTTTGAAAATGCAGGGCATCCAACACTCTTACACAGCACTAGTGCTGGCCCAGGTGGAAAGAAAAAAAAAAGAATTGATTTGAAACCCAGCTGGAGAGGAGCCTGAAGTTTTAAAAGGCTTTTACTGCTTGATCCCTTGCTGCTACCTCTGCTTCAAAGCTTGGAAAAACCTAGGGAGACTCGAATGAAACAGAATCAGGCCTCTCAAGATGAATGTCTTATGTTTTCTTTTACTGATGGGCCTTTGAAATTCCTTGACAGATGCCATCAGTGGCATTAAAGATATCTGGAGGGCAAGAGTGGAGGGTAAAGGAACTGTGTTTGCTGTCCCACTCGCGTGGGTAAACGCTACACAAGGATGAAAATACCTCTAACATGGCAGCTAGTAGCTATTGACCACAGCATGGTTAAAAACAAACATCATTTAAAAGATGTCACACATACATACATATATATATGTATGGTTTACTTACATAAAGGTTTACGTAAAGGCTAAACGTTTACTTTATACAAAGAAATATATATAGTATATAAAGTATATTTTATATTCATAATGAAATGCCATTCCCATCAAATTTGCTATTCATTTCAAATTTAGGAATACTACTACATGCACATTTAGGGCATTCAGTCTGCATAGATATGATAGCACACATCTAAGAAAATGTCTATGGTAAAGAAAATGCATCAACTTAAAAACCAAGATTTAAACGACACAGCTAAAGCTTCGTATTCTGGAGCATTCCAAATCATTATAGGCTTAAGGCTGGATCCCAGCTACGTCACAGGGCCGGTGTAATCCAGCATCAAGCCCATGGAGATTATTTGGAGAAGCTTTGCCAGGGAATCACTCCCCTTGTGCAGTTCTTGCCTAGCAGGAAGCATTTTCCCTGGAAACATGCTAGCACACACTACCGCTGACAGCAAACTTTTGCATCTAGTTAAATAAGCAAAGCACAGGTGCATTTATTGACTGCATGTCAAAAAATGTTTTAAAATATCATTTCTGAATGTCAAATGGTCTTTCATTCCTCCACCTTGAGATTCCTGTCTCTCTTCTTTCTCCATATTTCATGTCTACTTGTTCTTTCAACCCCCTTGGAGTGCAGCCAGGCTCTACAGCCTACAGTATGAATATGCCTGCTCGGGTCCCCTTTGATCTTCTTCCCTTGATGTGTCAGTTGCTTTGTGGCCTGCCTACTTGTCAAACCATTTTCACTCTTCAAAACTTTCTATGAATTTTTAAATAGGCAGTGCGGATCTCAGGCCATTTGATGAATTTTTCAGGAGCTAATCACACTCAAAATATCATAAACATTACTGTGTATGTGTTTAATATACTAAGGACAAACATTTATTTACAAATTTCTGAACTTAAACCAGCCAGGTAGCAAGAAAATACATTTAAAATGCACTGAGTGATAGATAAAAGAGAAAATGTATTCCTCTTATGGCTCTAATAGAGTATTTTTTTTTGTTAAAAATGTGAAAAACGGGGAGGAGCAGCAATTAAAGTGTCAACATCTGCAAGTAGAATAGTGAAGTATAAAGTCTTGGAAATGCAGAAGAAGAAATACTAAGTCACATTCATTTAAAAGACTAGTTTTAGAAAAACATGTAGTGGTGCAATTCCCTAAGTTATGAGATGACTTCTCTATATAACTAAAGGCTTGTCAGCCTTATCGCTGTAATAAGCTTCACATCGGTAACGTAGCAAGTCCACGATGCATGGATCAATAAATAAATAATTTCCAATTGCTAATAGCCACAAGACATGACTGACAGCACACTTCTGGAGCTTATTATGCTTTTCGGATGGAGAAAATCACTTGTTATATGTGAGTTTCTCATACAAGAGAAGTAGACATCATCACATATAGTGTGTCTTATGGGTAAATTATTCCTTGAGATGCTATAATAAAAGATGCCTAATCTCAAGAAAGGAAACCATTTAAAATATCATACTGATGAGATTATAAATAAGGTTGTTGCATATTTCATCTAAAATGAAGACCACACTCAGGCAAAAAGTATCAAATAACCCAAACTAAACTAACTGATTTTGCCCCATCCCAATGAAGGTCACAAAGTGTATTTAACCGTAATATGCCATACAAGAAGATACAGCTAAGGTCTGCTGAGGGCAATGGTACAAGATTAGAGAACATCATTGAATATATGAGCAAAACCCACCTGCGGTGAGTGCCACTGAAGCATTTTTCCAGGGAACATGGAAAGGGTTCAGTTTTCCAGGTCATAAAGGTATCACCACTGGGTTTATTATAAAGTCTTAGGTGGTAACCTGAGTCATAAACTATCTAGAGTAGCTACATACTAACTGAGTATGGAAAACAAACTCTTGGTTTTGCAACCTACTCTCCATAAGATTTCCTTTCCCAATTTTACAAGACACAACATGAAAATTCTACGGTTTGTCAACTTTACTTTTCAATCAGATCTCTTGGCACATTGCTTCCCTTGTTTTACACCACCTCTGCTTTCTGTTTGGAAACGCTGACATCAGTGCACAAATATTCTCTCTTGTGCGAGGTATCGTAACTATCTTAACGTGCTGAAAATGGGTTTTGTTTTTGAAGCAAAAGAACAGTTCCTGGAAAGGGATTAATAGAATAGTCATTGTGGACATGTGCTTACAACAGGATGCTGTTTGTACAAACTCAATATGTGTCAAGATCTGAAATTTATTAATTGGCCTGGTCAGCTGTCTAAGGATTGGATTCTCAAAGGCATTTAAGTACCCAGTTCACCTGTAATAGATAATGAGAACAGGTGCAGAGAAATTTCCACAGCAGATGAGATCAATGAACATCCACTTTCATATCCTGTCAGGGGCAATAGCCTCAGACTAACATTTCAGAGCCAAATGAAGATTGATTAGCTCAAATAAATATTAGTTCAATTGTCACAAACCACAACTCAAGCAGACAGCTTAAGGCTCGCAGTTCGTTCAAACTCAAAGCACCATCATAAATAAACAATAAAGTCTTAAATTTGTTATTACATTGTAAAGTGGTCTGCATTTGCACTAAGCAAAGTTATAGCTTATGGTTATGTGGAATAAGAAGGGCCAAACTGCATTACTGATTCAATCCCTGTATGACCAAAGACCCGTCTTTCTTGCTTATGTCTGTAAAAGGCCTTGCCACTAATTAACGTGATGGGTGCTGCCAACTCGCCATCAACTCTACTCAAATTGTCCTGTTATGAAACAGAATTTGAAGGAGGAGCATAACTACACAGGCTTAAAGGACTCTCAGAAACTGCTGAAGGAAAAACACTGTCATGCTGGCCAAAACGTGGTGGAAACCAAAGGAACTTTGGGAGAGCTCCTGAGAAGCAAATAAAATATGTGGCTCCTCCTTCCTTGTCCTCAACACTTTTATCAAATTGAAGCATTCAAAAATTTTTGTGAAACAAGAGAAGTAAAGGCTTCCAGAGAGGTATCGATCAAATATGCTGCTCTGTTCGAAAGAGCTGGCATTTGAACCAAAGACAATTCTGAGCTTCTTCAACTGATAATTGTCTTTTAAAAGGTAATGAATAATCCAAATCCTATAAAGGACCTAATTTGATATTAGTTTTACCTACCTGGAGTCTAGGACATTCAGGATTCCTGTTAATTGTCAAATAATTTAAATAAAATTCTGTAGCAGCAGAATTTCATAGCATCGGATTCCACGGTACTCTTACATTTAATATCTGCCTGCCTCTCTGTTTCGCCCCTCTCCATAGAGCCTGCATGCCAACTACATAATTAAAGTTTACACCATCATTTAAGCAAAAGATTTCCTTGCCATGGTGCTGTTGGCAGAGACAACATATTGCAGGGGAAAGTTTGTTACCTTTCAAATGGCCGTGACAAGAAATCAAGCGTTTCAAATGCCTCAGGGATGCACGGGATGTCTGAGCAGGGACTTTACGTATTTAAGCCATTTCCTCAAAGGGGATCATCGCTGTTGGCAGCCTTAGAAGAACAACGATGGCAGGTCATTATGGGATGAAAACGTCACGAAAGAATTGAATCCTGTACTGACTGTCAGCCGTGTCAGGATGAAACTTCATTTGTCTTGGTGGTAGCTCTGCTCTGGAAAAAAAAAGAAAAAAAAAAGTTTCACATTTTGTCTTGTGATATTACACATTTGTGTACATAGACGTATTTTAATGCACCTTGCAAAGGAAATCATTCCTTCAGCTTAAGAGAAGAAATAAAAAGGCAGCAGAACTGAAAAAAATCATGATAATAGTAAGGTATGTCTTATCATGCTGTACTTTAAGAATATTTTGTTTGTTTTGTAACCCAGCGCTGTTACTGCCATTATTGGCAGTGCCCTTACGCAAACACGAGGTGCAAACGGCTCCCGCTCGCTTTGCTGCTCCCTGCACCCCAACCAGGCAGAGTTCATCAGCCTCTACCCCTTAGTTCATCCCCAGCGTCCCAGTGAAACGGGCAGTAAGCCCCTATCTTCCATGGTAAATAAGGGCCAAAGGACATAAAA